>PVLA01007592.1:0-102472 GCA_004027455.1 Hydrochoerus hydrochaeris | reverse complement strand
ACTACTTCTAATTTGATTTCCTCTATAGCCTGATGCAGTTGTTTTTTTATTTCACTGGCTATCTTTTCAGAGATTCCCGGTGTGTTACTTTTGGGGTCCTCTATTTCAATGTCTCCTATACTTGCTTCTGGTGAACTATATGTTTGAGACTGCATTTTGCTTTTTCATTTTGTCATTTTCACTCTGCCTGGTGTTTTCTCTGTGTAGGAGGGGATCACACACACTCTTTTCAGGCACACCAAAGTCTTACAGTTAGTTGGATGGGGTTTTTACAACTGGCCCTATTTATCCCCTGTACACCTCTATTTTAGGGGTATACTCACCACATTGATACAGTCAATCCGGTGTAGTCCAAAGTTCACCACCTGGGAGCAAAGTTCCAAATTTTCTCACACTAACTGGATATCGCTGAGATCTTCTGATGTTCCAGGTGGGAGGGTGGGCCCATCTGTAGCAGTCCAGGTCAGTTTTCAGTCTTGCGTGGGCCTCCTCGATGTTCCAGGTGGCAGAGCAGGACCACAGGGGAGGTTCTGGGTAGCCTACCCCTGAGGCAGGCTTGCACTGAATTTCAGGTGGCAGGGTGGGCCCTTGGTGGAGCTTCTGGGCAGCCTACCCCTGACGCAGGCTTCTGCTAAGTTCCTGGAGGCAGGGCAGGCCCACGGGGGAGGTTCTGGGCAGCCTATGCCTGATACAGGCTTCTGCTAAGTTCTTGGAGGCAGGGCAGGCCCACGGGGGAGGTTCTGGGCAGCCTACACCTGAGGCAGGCTTCCGCTAAGTTCCTGGAGGCAGGGCCTGGGTTTAGTTTTTAATCCAATCCACTCGTCTGTATCTTTTACTTGGCAAATTAAGATCAGTTGCATACAGGGTTATAATGGAATGGTATGTACTGCTCCCTTTTATTTCATGGACTGCTTGATTCTGGTTTGTTTACTCTTTTAATAGGATTTATTCCTTTTCATGCTCTTCTGATTATGTTGAACCTTTCTTTTCTGTGTATATGATTCTTTAAGTTTTGCAAAACTGATTTAGTGGTGATGAATCCTTTTAGTTTATGCTTATTTTAGAAGATATTTATTTTTTTCTGCAATTCTGAAGGATAGTTTTGCAGGTTATAGTAGTCTAGTAATTTTTTTGCAGGGCTTGAAATTTGTTTGAAGCACTCCTGGTCTTTAGAGTTTATTGAGAAATTTGCTTTTATTCTGAGGGATTTGTCATTGTAAACCATTTGGCATTTATCCCTTGCAGCTTTTAGTGTTCTTTTCTAGTTCTGAATTTTTGTCAATTTAACCATGACATGTTGTGAAGAGAATCTTTTCTGACTATATGCATATTTTGCATTTTAAATCCCGTCCCTTTGTGTTATTTATTTGCAAGATTTTTCAAATTCTCCACTATTATTTTACTGTTCATGCTTTCTATGCCATTAGCCTGTATTTCTTCTCCTTCCTTGAGGTATGAGTCTCTAGTTTGATCTTTTAATGATACAGAGCTTTAGTATATTCTCTTAATAGATTCTAATTCTTTTCTCTTGATTATCGGTTGAAAGTTCTAATCCATTTACCTTGTGTTCAAGCCCGAATATGCTTCTTTTCTGCTTGATTGTGTCTATCGGTGAGATTTTCAATGGTGTTTTTTTATTTGACTTATTGAGTTTTGCATTTCTAAGATTTCTGTTTGCTTTTTTCCCAGAATCTTCCTCTTTTTATTGAAATGCTAATTTGAGTCCTGCATTCTTTAATTTATTCAGCTGCTTATTTGCATTTTCTTTGAAATTTTAATCATTTGAACAATCAATCTTTTGAAATTGTTTCTATTATTTCATCCACTATGATACTGATGGATTCAGTATTGGAGAGTTTTGAGCTTTTGGAGGCATTTGGCCTTGTTTTATCATGCTTCCTGTGTTTCTATGTTGGGCTTTGTGCATCTGTTGGGATGAATATCTCTTTTACTATAATGTGAGAATCTTTCAGTAAGCAGTTTTCTCTTTAGGATGTGCTCTGGGCTATGGGTATATCTCGGTGCTAAACCATCTCCTTAATGTTAACCCAAAAGAATTAAAGTGAATATGCTATAGAGATGTCCGCATAACCTAAGCTATGAAACAGCTTAGGCATCCACCAACTGATGAGTAGAGAAGATATGGCATATACACAATGCAATATTATTAAGGAAGACTCAGAACTGTATCACATGTTTTCCTTCATCTGTAGAAACTAGGAGGAAAAAAAAGGAGAAAGATGACATATAAGTAGATGAGAGACTATTAGACAAAAAGAAGAGGTTGAAGGAGAGGAGGAGGTAACGGCAATGGTGTGTAATGGGGGAGGTGGAAATGATCAAAGTGTGTAATATGTATGTACAAATATGTTGAATTGAAACCTATTATCTGTATTATTAATATGAACTAATTAAACTATTAGGTCCTATAAACATAAAATTATGATTGCTCTAATGTATGCTTGGTAAACAAAACAGGTCAGTAGCTGCCTGACAACAAACCACATGTAGGTTATTATCACAAAATTTTCAACTTGGAGGTTGACTTGATCTTAGTTTATGAGAAAAACAGAGGTATCCAAAGACATAATTAATGGTAATGCATGGCCCTTACTTAGGGCTCAGTTTTAAAAATCAACTATTAGAGAAATGTTTTGGAGACAATCATAGAAATATGAACACAAATATTTGATAATAATAAAAATTACTATCATTTATTTTAGATGTGATAATATATACACCTAAAATAATTTCTTCTATTGTTCAAAAATACTTCTTCCATTTTAAAGATACCTACTAAGATATCTATAGATGAAATGTCATCTATAGATGACAAATTACTGTCCAGCTGGAAGCTGGGAAGAAAATGATGGTGAAACAAGAGGATAGGAATGGCCATGATAACTGTTGAGACTAAATAAGGTCACACGGGGAACCATCCTATTATTCTATTTGTGTACATTTTACACTTTTTCTAATAAAAAGTTTCCATCCCAGAAATAAACATAAAGAGTCCATTGTCAGTTCTTCAGCCACAGTTAGGTAAGCCATGGCTTGCTTGGCAGATCTCCCTTAAACAGTTTACTAACAAGAAGATCATGGTAATACTGTCCTCTGAAATTTTCCATGCACAGGTTGGATCCATGTAATATCCTTGACTCACATTTGCTGTCCTGCGTGTCTAGTAGGCATTGTTCCTCCCCCCGCCGGTGTTTAATGTTGCCCTGGACGTGAACATCCTGATATGAGTATCCTGATGACTTTTCTCCTCTACAACTTTCTCATCCTTTTGTCCCCCGTAGAATTCACTCTTCAACTGTTACTGAGTCAGTTACTTCTCTAGCATAGCTCATACTGTATCAGTGAGACTGTGGTTCAGTTTTCCCTGGCACACCTACTCTGCCCTTCCAAGATGTTGAGTCACGTATTTTATTATCTAAAAGTTTTCCTGATTTATATGTTTACATGCTTGGGTTTCCTTCTACTGTTCATACTTTTCTTCTAAAATTCCAAGTAAGTATATCTGAGATTCCCTTTTTTATGTTCAATACTCCCATCTCTAGGGTTTTTTATAGCATCTCTTTCCTTCATGTTTTTTCCATTTGTGTCTTTATCCCATGATCATTTCTCCCTGTTTTAGCTTGTGCTTCGTATTGCCCATTGACTCCTCAGCTCTCCTCTGCGTGCACACACTTCTGCCTTAGGGCATTCTTTCATCGAGGTAATTGCTTCATTGAGAATGTTTTCATATCAATTCAAAACAAATTTTAAAGACATGTTTTTCATCTGCTTAGGAAAGAGTGTCCTCCATCTGCTGGTTGGTTTACCTCCTCTGTGCCACATTTTTTCATTTCAAATCTTCTTTTCAGCACCTTTTGAAAAACATTTCATCATTGAATGAACTGTATTTTCAAGAGCTCGTTTACTGGGGAGGGGCAGGTGGCCTTCCAGGCTCAGTTCCCTACTCTGCTGTCCCAGAAATAGATAGATGACTTCCTGCAAATGCAGCTCATCTTCACATTCTTTCCTCAGCCCTCTCTTCTGTCTCTTAGAGCCAAACCAGAAGAGGAGCTTGCAATGCCAACCCTGGAGATGTCATTTCCTAAACAACTTTGTTAACTTTCACACTTCAAGTGAGCACTTCACATTCGGCATGAGTATTTTTGCTGGCACTTCCTGGATTTGCAATCTCTTGGCTTTCTTGGGGCTGCTTCTTTTTGGTTTCCTCCTGTGCAGCTATTGCACAGTTTCAGCATCTCTTGGCAGCCAGCACAGGTGTTGTATAGTCTGTGGCTCATGTCTCTCTCTCTCTCTCTCTCTCTCTCTCTCTCTCTCTCTCTCTCTCTCTCTCTGAAAATGCAAAAACTTTTCAATTTGTCTTTCATTTTATCCTTTGTATAATTCCAAAGACAAGAGGGGGGAGATGCTGTTGTGTATGCCCTGGTTTATATCAGAAATCTGACTTTATTTTTAGAAATATATTCTTGAGAGCTTTATGCTTCACATTTTATCACAGTCAACTTTAGTTTTATTATTCTGGTTCTAATGAATTTACCTTCTGTAAAAATAGCTCACTTTCTTCTCACAGGGTGTGTGTATAAAACTTGTTTAGTTCATTGGAGGCTTTCTTAGCAGGAGTAAACTATCTCATCTGGGAAAGCATAAAAATAATATAAAGGGAATGATAACCCCAGATGCAATAGAACTCTTCCACTCGGTCAATCCTGAAGCAGAAGCAGGATTATTATTGCAAACCAACTTATGCTGCCTTACCAGCTGCTGAATTGGATCCTGCTCTAATTCTGCAAGATGACAGGATGAACTTATTTTCCTTCATGTAATGAAACCAGGATCTTTCATGGTCAGTAAGTGTGTGGAAGCATCTGGATTCATTGACTGCAACAGACCTTAATAGTGTGCAACTCGCTGGGGGAAAGTTGTGTGTATCATGTTGTCATTTTGCATCTGTTACCCTGATTAGGATCATTGTAATACATTCAAATTCATTAATGGTAGCTACTTTGGATCCCTAAATAATTAATGGAATCATAGGTGCCTCCCTAAGCAACAGCCTGACGGCACAGTGTATCAGGCAGCCCTGGGAGCTCTGAATAAACAGCTCTCACACAGCTGCGTCTGTTTTGTCAGGCTACTTCACTTTCCCAGCCTCCCTTAGCCAAACCTGGGCAAATGGGCAAAAGCAGGAGAAGCACCCAAGAGAGAGTCAAGCAGTTTCCAAGAAAGTTGTAGCCTAGACGCCAGGCCCCAGCTGACCCAATGAATCAAAAGCCATGATGGCGAATGCTTCGGGGGGGCAGAGGTGTGTGTCTGTCAGCATTTTAATAGACACCTCAGTGATTCCTAAGTGTCCTATAAACTGAGAGGATCTGGATAGAGAGAAACCTGTCTCTTGGACAAAGAAAGTCAGTAAGATGGAGAAAATGCTGTTATGAACTCTGGTCCAACAGAGTACTATCATGTTGTGTGCAGGTTTCCCTTATCCTAAATTCCTAGTATGATTCCAAAGCCTGAAGGAAAGACTTTCTTCTGTTTATAAAATATAAAAAGCTCATCCTCCCCTGCATGATTTTATTTCTTGCTCCTCCGTTTCGGCATATACTCTGAGGGGGAGCAGCTGTCCACACATGAAACAAAGGTGGCAATATTCAGAGACTTTTCCAAAAGCAGACTTGAAGCCATAAAAAAGAAATGCCAATTTATTAGGCTATGATTAAAAATGCACACACAATTAACTGTGGAAATGCTTGTTTTTCTGTATCCTGAGGACAATGATTCTAGGCAGATTTTTCAATTTATCTGCATTTCATCAGAGTGGAAGACCATATAAATAAATGGCAGTGGTGTATCCTCGGGCAGTGAGGGGGTCATGAAAAAAAGTCTATAATCCACAAAAATTGAAAGTCTTAATAAAGATAATGCCCTGGTCGGAACTGTGGAGTTAATGCATATTTGTAAGTGTCTCAAGAAAAAATGGAGAAAGAAGGAAGGGAGGGAAAATGAAACATAGAAACTGAAGCTGAGGGGAGGGAACGGTGAAAAAAGACCAAGAACTCTTACATCCCAGAATCACTCACCTCAAGGCTGGAGTGAGTACCAGCCCCCTTATCTTTCTTCCTTTCAATGCTCTCCAGGAAGTATCCATACATGAGCTGGGTCCACTCCACCACTGCCACCATGGCAAGCCCAAACAATCATCCGTATGTCAAAGTCAGTGAGGGGAATCAGAGTCCAGCTATCAGTATCTACCAACAACAGAATAATGTCATGGACATACAGGCGCTGAAACATAGCTAGCAATAGGCAGGGCATGGAAATGGAAAAGAGCATCAAGAGAAAAGCAAATTTTAACAAAAAGTTACTAATAACCACCATTTGTCAGATCACACTTTTTTGTAGGCCATCAAACATTTACAGATGATCCCTGAATTACCACAATTAAACTTAAAATTTTCCAACTTTATAAAGGTACAAAAGCTGCAACATTCAGTAGAAACTGTACCTTAAATTGTGAATTTGTATCCCCCCGCCCCAGGTAGCAATAATATGTAGTAGATACTCTCTTGAGATACTACCAAGAGCAGGGAATCGCAACATCCAGTCAGTCACAGAGCACCAGGGTACACAGCTAATATGACAGTGTAGTCTGTTCTTAGGCTATGATGTTGGATAGGCTAGTGTATTGAATCTTTTTTGATTTATGGTATTTTCAACTTACAATAGGTGTTTACCTGAACATTACCTCATTGTAAATCAAGGACCATCTGTATTTATTTAAATTTAATCATCACTGAAAACTTTCCATATTGCACTCATTTGAGTAAAGAGTAAACTCAATGTATAATGTGAACTTCATTAGTGAGTATGGAGCCAGGATATAAAGCACACATATCTAAATCCAAAGTCAGTGCATTTACCCACAGCCCTGCTATTAAGACAATGTTGTCTCTTCAGTAGTGTATGGTTGCTCATCTAGTAAGACACACAGGTGGAGAGAGTCTGCATCCATAACTTTTTCTTAATTTTGTTACATGAGAGGCACAGGATGTATAGAGAAACCTGCCAGGTTTTGAACATAGGCAGCACAACTGACCTCTTCAATGAGAGTAGAGATCAGAAAACAAGAACCTGTGGTTCCATTAGATCTTAAATTACATGTAGATGATAATTAATCATCAACTGTGTGATTTAATTTTCTCTGTCACACTGTATACAAAGCATTAAACATAATATTGCCTTACTTATTATAGTAAGTGCCCAAAAATGCATTGTGAATGAATCAGTAAACACATGAGCTAATGAATGAATGAGCTTACAAAGAAAAAAGCACCTCTCTACTCTTCTATCAAAAATCATTGTACATGGAACAACACACCAACCCTACTATTATCAATCTTTTTTGCCCTATGTGAGCACCTAAAATTCCCTTCAAGTAAAGGGAATATGGCATTTATCATTACTTATATAATATAATGTGCCAAGAGCAGTAAATAAGGCTCAGGCCAATGAGCATTCCCAAGATGATGACACACATATCATACCACTGAAGTTTTTCCTCCCTAGATATTGTTTTTTAGCATTTCCTTGCACTGCCCTTTTACTATGGGAATCAATCTGGACTTTTAATTATTTGCTCTTTGACCTGAAGCATATGGATTTACAGCACACTTTCAAGGCTCTGGGATCTTTACTTTGGATTTTCTATCGTTTAAAGATCAATTTTAACTAAGCAGAGCTAATTAGAGATCAACAAACCATTCCAATCTCTATCTATAAGGGTCTATAAGTGTTTAAAAACCTTTCAAATTCTCCAACAGAGTCAAAGTTCATTTCATGGGCAAGTATAGGAAGAACCTCCATTTAAGAAACAGAACTGTTACTGGTCCAGCTTTCAGTTGACAGATCCTAAAGAAATGAAGGACAAGACATTAGACCTCCCAGGTTTCAAACATGTTATGATCACTATTGGATCACTAAACCTCAGTAAATCTCAGTTTGCTCAACTGAGAAATGAAGTGACAAACTCTCTGCTAGGCCTATAAAAATGCACAAATTATTTTATTACAGTCAATCTTGTTTCATAAGTGTACCAATTTTACCAACAAGGTTTTGAATCATCTGAATAAATGTTCTTTCATCTCTTCCATTGCTTCCAAAAAACCATTACAAAAAGCTAATCAGCAGTCAACTGGAGTGAAGTAAATCAGGACTCCATTTCCATACTAAAAACGTGAAAGTCTGTGCAGATTTATGTAAAGAGAGCCCATTAGGAATAAGAGCAATATACAGCATTTACACGGGGTTTCTAATTTTTGTTTCCTTTCTCAGGTACATGTGATTCCTTAAAGATTGTGTGTGCACTTGTTTCTAAAATAGTTTATGCATCTTTCACTCTCAGTTAAAGACCCTAGTGATTTCATACATGATTTCCCCAAGTTAAATTTTCATTGAAAGTGGAAAATACTCAATTTCTCTTTGCACTAAGTGGTTTAAAATGCATGACAATTAACAAATGAGTCACATACAACCCTTTCCTGTAACTAATGCACTGAAGCTGAATTCATCAATTACAGGATACATTTACCTTCATGAATAAACAGGTTTCTTAGACTTTGTGTGTTTTTTTTTTCTTTGTTTGCTTTGTTCTATGTTCTATGTGTTCTATTCATAAACTGTCTCTAGCAAACTACAGCAAAGGTGTCTCCCTTCTCTCTGGCCACTTTGAAATCTATACATAACTACAGGATAACAGCAACAGAAGCTGTAACTAACCAAGCCAATTTGCTTTCTAAAGCTGCAACTACAGCCTGGGAAGAATCTTGTATTAGGGTGTTATATGCTAGATTTAATATGAATGTTGTAGTCTGAAGTGAAAATTATTTGTACAGCTGGAATATAACATTTGCATAAGTTACAATTAAAAGGGAAAATATAATTACAAATTTTCAACTTAATTTGAATGATTTTTAAAATACTCATTTGGCACAGGCAACAGCTTGCAGGGAAACAAAACGCACTCTTTGAGTCTCATCCCTTTGTCTGGGTAGCGGTAGTAAGCTCATTTTGAAGGGCTCACTTTAACCCCAGAATCCCAATAGCAACCAGCACTGAGAACCTAGAGTACAAGGCAATGTTTGTTTTCAAAATAAGGTTGCAACATGCACAGTGATTCATAAATATTTGCATCTTTTAATTGTTTCTAAAAATGAAGTGGCTAGTGATATCACACAGGAATATCATTTCTCCTCTCGAGTGAATGAGGAGTAGAATTTTAACTAGTTTCATTCCCTTTCAGCTCTCAGATCTGAGATCTTTGGTCACATCTCTTGTACAGTGTTTTCCTCATATCACAGTCTCTTTAATGGCTTCAGTGTCTGATTTCTCCCCCACTTAATTACGCGTCTTTTTCTTGTAACTTCTTCATGCTGAGGGCGTGTCATTCTTCACAGAGACAGTCTCAGCTAGGTGTTCGTGGGCTGAGTCCATTCGTTTGCTCATTTTCAAGAATTCTTTTCTATAGAGCAAAGGAATCCTTTTATTATCCTCAAATACAAAAATTAAAATTTTCCTGAGACTCTGTACAGCATGTTTACTTGAAACCTTGCTTTCTCAAAGTCATGATAACCATGATGATAATGGAGCATGCACTGTGTTGTATCAATGAGCTTGGAAAAAGAGAAAAGTATTCCATTCAGTCTCTCTCAGAAAAATGCAACAAAAAAAGCATATAAAAATTATTATTACTGTGAATTACACAATTAATGATGTTCTTCTATTTTCCTAATCTTTCTTTTCAGAGCTATCTCCAAATAATGAGTCACCAGAAGATACTCTTAGAAAACATGAATTATAAAAACTGATCTTTTGTTCTATTTACGCTGGAATCTGCAGAGGAAATTTTATGCCAAACAGAAAGCCACAAACTAATAGTATAACCTTATTTGTCTTTTTCATGAGAATCACAAAGGTGCTAACTTGATGGAGAGTATCATTAAGTAGTGTGATTTTTTTAAATCACAGAAACTTTGTTTATTTAAGGAGTAGCAAATATAGGAAAATGAGAAGACCACCACACCACCTTCAGGAAATGTTACTTAGAATCACTAATGAGAAAACAACTAATGTTTCACGAAAGAGAAACTAATGAGAAAACAACATACTGTATATGATGCTTTTGTAAATAGTATATTTACATTACAGCCCTACAATAATTTCACTACTCAAAACCAGGATATAAATGTCATGTGTAAATATATTATATTATATAATATAATATACTTGATGATAGTAATCTACAATGAAAAATTCCAAATTTTGTCTTGTGACCCATAAGTTTCTTTCAACTTCCTGAGATACCAGCCTCTCCATGTTTTCTTTGATGCATGGTAAATTTTCATTGGACCTTCAGTTTGTATTCAAGTTACAAACTAGAAGGAGACCATTTCCTAGAATGGTATTATCCAAACAATGAACTATCTACCACTGGTGAAATAATTTTATTTGCTGTATAACTCAATATTTTATCTCTTTATTTTAAAAAATGTAGCACATTTATAATTTTATCAATTTTATGACTTAAAATAAGGCCAAATTACTCACTTTTGAGATGATTTTTAAATATTAAGGAAAATAGGACAAATGGTATGCAATTACCACGAAAGAGGTGTGTAAATAACTAAAGCTTAGGAAACAGTGTCTACCAGGGATTGAGTACTTAAAAAACAAAAAGTACTTATGGGAAAATATTTGGAACAATATTAGAACCCCAAGGAAGGACCAAACATTTCTAATTTTTATTTTTCTCTTTGATTCACAGCAAACATTTCTCATAAATAAGAAGAGCGCCAGAGCATAGCAACTTTCCTTGAACACAGAAGTGGATTTAGAGTAGATGCACTCTGGGAGATGGAGGACCTTCCCGCAGTGCCTCACTAGCCAAGATGTTGCAGTCTAGCAGCTCAGCAGTCACATCAGGGCGGGACTGGAGCAGTGCCAACTGTCAGGGGAAGGACACTGCAGGTGGAAGCAAACAAAGGTGAAGCGTGGCCAGCACCCCATCTCCCTCGCTCCTCGCCACTCCATATCTTCTGCTCCCCCGCCTCTTTCCTCCTTTCCTGTCTCTCCTCTTCTCCCATCTGTCATCCACTGAATTATTTTTTCAGTTGTAAGTGTGAGTGATGTCAAAGCTTTGTATTTCTGATTCTCCAAAAGATTACACTTAGGCTAAAAATGGTCCTAAGTCGGTTTTTACTTACATGTGGCCCTGGGATAAATATTCAACCCCATCATTTAAAATAGATCAGTCATGAGTGCTAAACAAAAGGATCATTTTACTCCTCTTGAGAAAAGAGTAGTACACTATGGGAGTGATTGGTAATTGCGGGAGTTATGGGAGTGAAAGAGACAAAGAGTCTTGAGAGGGACCCTTATGAGAAACAGTGCATTTTGGTAGCCTTTGTCCTAATTCTGAAGAAGTTGTATCATTTTCAGTGGGAAGTATGAGAAGTCCAGAGTAAGACAAAATTTATCATTCTTTAAATGCTTCTTTACAACTTTTTTCACTTAAGTTGTACTGTTAAAGTAAATTTCAGAATGAATGGGTGAAGAAGAGAAGGGATTTTCACATCAAATTTGTCAGACTCCTATAGTTGAGAGACAGGTATGTAGGGTGAGAGAAAGGAGGATTAGGTGAAAATCTCTCCAGGATGCATGACCCATTTTACCAACAAAAGTTCTATTTTTTATATGTTTTATATAAAACAATCACTGAAGCCTTCATTTGAAAGAACAGTCCTATTTTAAAACTTGGAAATATTAGGAATAAAAATGTTTCTAGATTGACCCTAGGAAAACAGGGAACAAATAATAAGATTGGTGCCTATTTCTTCTATCTGATCATTTCTTCATATTACTCAAAAGCTTCATTAAGATACCTGGAGCTCTCCTTGGAACACACTTTCCTTGAGCCTTGGGAACCATTTCTCACTCTCCTTTCTCTCACTCCTTGGTCAGATAGGAGAGCGGTTAGTGTGGTATGGGAGGACACACAGAACAGATTGATTGGATTGCTTCTCTTCCATAGTCTGGTACAAGAATGTCAAAGAACTAAGGTCTCTGTCTTAATATAAATCAGATACATCTAAATATTTCTTTCAGATAAAAGACGATCACATTCAAAAGCAATTTGGGTGAAGAGACTCATTAATTTCAAACAGGCATTTGATACTTAAAGGGAAGCATTTTTCACTTACAGCACTGTGACGCCATGGTAGAATTCCATTGGTGTGCCCATTTGAGAGAGTCAGGAAAGTGAAATGTAAGTAACTTCCTAATCATGTGTACATGAAAATGCAAGCATATCCAGCATGGATAGAGATGACGATGTTTGACAGGTAGCTTCCTAGATTAATGGTTTGTGCTGTCACTTCTTCATAGATGGGAGGTAACTGGGATGTATGATGGAGTCCCAGAAGACCAATTAACCTGGATAAAGCCATTCAAGACAATCAGGAGTGATTTCATTTGTATGAATGGGGTTCTCTAGAGCAATAATTCTAGAACATTTTGGGATGTCTCCCAAAAAACCCAATACACAGGAATCATCTCCACTCCTGCTAGAGTAGAAGGTGGAATCAGGTATAATGAGGGGAAATTTTATCACAAGGAGCAAAGAAAATGGAACTGATTTTGACAGGTGATTTTGTAAGTAATTAGTTTACATTAGAATCATGAAAGTAGAGTCTTGCCCCTACTACTATTTCAATAGGTTAGTCCACACACTACCCACAGGTCAAATAGACATCAAGTGAACTTTGAATCAAACATTGAAAACTCTTACTCTATGAAAGGAATAGTACAATGCTCTTCTTCTATATCTAGCTTTCATCATTAATATTGTTGCTTACTCCACCTACTTCCCACCCCTTTACTTTCTACAAAATAAAATCTAAATCTAAATCTAAATCTAAAATGCTAACACATGTCCAGACTATTCAAGATCCAACCCAATATCCTTTCTCCCAAATTATCTCACACTTCTTCTATGGCATGCTACTTGTAGTGTCAAGACAGGAATCAATAAGAAAAGGGAGCCCAGGTGGGAGATGTACCCTTCCAGGTTCCACTCCCAGTGACTCACTTCTTCCAACTGGGAATCACCTCCTACCAGGAATCCATTGGTGAATATAACATCCACATGATCCAAATCACCTTCCAAAATCACACACACATAAGCCTCTAGGAAACATCTTCAGTCTAAATCATGTATAACACAGTGGAAGAAAGATCAGGAACACAGTGTAGCATTAGTCTCTTGTATCTATCCCCACTTTGCCTGATGAACACATGTCTAAGCCTTTCACTTCTTCATAGCTGGGAGGTGACTGGGAAGTACAGCAGAGTCCAAGAAGACTAATAGACCTGGATAAAACTGTTCAAGTACTCTCCCAACCATAGAACAGATGTATGAATAGAGCATGAAGCATAATTTGTACCTGCAAACTGCTAGAGCGCTCCGTGTTTGGGCATAGACTTGTGATTAGGAGTATGGATACTAAAACCAGCAACTTGAATTCAGAGATCAATTCTGTCACTTACTGGTGACCTCAAGTGAGTCAAACAACCTCTCTGTCTTCAAAGAGGGTGAGAAAAATGGTGGTCTCACACATCAGTTGTGAAGACTACACAAATTATTGTATGTAAAGCCCTCCCAACAGTGCCAGGCACACCATAGCATCGTGTAAGTATCAGCTATTACAGTTAAGAAGATGATGGTAAGCAAAGATTGAAAATTCTTGAATTTAGGGGCACAAACAATAGTAATTTAGAATCACTGACTTTGACAGAAAATAAAAAAGGAGAGTGTTTCACCACCATTCCACCACTTACTGAAGGCTACTTGGCTCTTCCAAGTGTTAGCATCTAAGAGGCGATGGCCATCCCTGACAGAGGCAGTAGTGCTCAGACAGGGGGATCATCAGCAGAGGTACATCAGGCCCCAGCAGGAACAAGGGGAACCTGGTGGTTCCCAGAGGTGGTGCACAGATACCAATGTGGCCAGAGGGTGCAGAGCTACATGGTAGAAATGACAGAGGGGCCTGATGGAAGTGTGTCACCCACTGGGTATGGTAGCAGTGTCAGCAAAGGAAATGACAAACAACAGAAGAGGAATCAACACACAGTGAGCAGCATGAGCCAAGATATCAATTTTACTCATGCCCATGAGAGAAGTATCCTGAGTCCAAAAAAAAAAAAAAAATATATATATATATATATATATATATATATATATATATAGTACTTTGCCAAAGTACAAAGGTCTTCTGTGAGTCCAGGGTGATAAATCCCCCAAACTGTCATTTGTATGATGTAAGTTTTAGAGAAAGGGAATGTTGACAAATCATTAAAAGCCTGAGTTTTGGATTAAGAAGGGTTTGTACGCCCTCAGCTAAAACAGTTTTTCACTGAGCACCTGCCTTGTGCCACAGGCTCTGCCCTGGTTGGTAGAAATACCACAATGACCAAGACAAAACAGTCTTCCTCAGATACAGCTTACCCTACAGAGGGGACACAGACATTGCATAAGTAAGCTGACAAATGAGTGAGCTTTTTCCTGTCATAAGAGCTATGGAGAAAAATAAAGTAGATGATGTCTAGAGATGGAGTAGGGTAAAATCCCTCCAATACTGCAGCCAAAGAACATCTCGGTCACAGTGAGAGTCCAGTGATCAGGAAGAAGCTAACCCCCCAGAGGAGGTCTGGAGACAGTGGAGGACTCTACGGTAGGAGTTCTTTGGCAAACTGGAGGAACAAAATGAAAAACAGTACAGTGAGTCAAACACAGAGGTCAGCAATCTATGGCCTGTAGGTATCCAGCTCGTTGCTTGTTAATGTAAATTAAGTTTTATTGGAACACAACCTTGGTTGTTTAATCATGTAATATCTTTGGCTTCTTTTCTGCTCTAACAGTAAATTTGAGTGGTTGCAATAAAGGCTGTATGGCCTGCAAAACTAAAAATATTTACTATCTTGTGCTTTACAGAAGTGTGTCGATTCTTGGCATAAAGCGTAGTGAAGAAGCTTGGGTGAAGTTTTAGGGGTAATGAGGTAACCAGCTCTCAGGGTGCTATGAGCCATGAAAATGGTTTGGACTATAGTTTTAGTGTAAGGTGAAGCCACTGTAAGGGTCCAAGCAAGGCAGACATGGGACTTGATTTATATTCTCACAAGCCACGCTGGGAGCTAGGAGGAAACAGACTATAGGAGCAAACTGGTGACCAAGAAGCCATTCAGGCAGCTACTGTGAAGGCTGTGGGGAGAAAAGGTGCCAAGGATGAAGACACAGCAGTGTAGACAAGATAAATAATTCAGATACAAAAGCTCTTTATTTTAGGCGTGAGGAGGCCTGAGAATCCTAACTCCACTGCTAACTTTAGGCAAGTCACTCAAACTGTTCAAGCTCAGTTTCACCTCAGTAAAGACCTTGTAGCAATGTTGTATAGGTTAAATCATGAAATGGATCTAAGTGCTTGTCAAAAATTAAGTGTTCTATAACTGTTAGCTATGGTTACTATTGCTGTTGTTATTGACCAGTGTGGTCTGTGGAAAATCAGGCCACAATACACAGCTTATAGTGTTAGCAAGTGGCATATTTCCCTGATTAAATTTGTGAGATCCCTGGAGACAAGGAAACTCTCCTATCCATCTTTGTATCCCCAAAACTGTGCCTGGCACATGGTAGATGTTTAATAAGTGCTTATCGATTAAACTATTATGCTCTTTTTTAAAGAAAGGAAGAGTGTTATTCATACTGCCATTTTTCACCAGAAGTGTTTTGTTTTTAGGACTGATAGAGTACATTTTTATGACACAGAACCATTCTGAAGATACAGAGGTAGTTGTCTCTCAAGAAAGCCAGTATCCAGCATTCAGTTCATGGAAATGAAAATGCAGATGATACTCCCTAGGAAACATCTAATCCAATAAAATGGCAATAATATATTTAATATGGATGACAAAATCACCATTCTCAAAATATCCTACCATACCAAATGTGTTTATATTCCAAAACCCTCTGCCACAACATGAATGCATTAAAGGCTACAAACCATTGTTCTAATATCAAATTGTTTTCAGACTTTTATTCCAAACCAGTTGGACATTCCAATCTCTTGTCCAACAATGTTAAATGATCCTCTATTTTGCATTATTGCTTCATTCCTTTCATTGATTCATTACTCTTCATACAAAACTAGCAAGATTTTTATTGAAACTGATACTTCAGGATTATTTCTCACCTTTCTGATTTTTTGGCATTACTACTTGCCACAAAACACTGAAAATCTACTCTTTTGAAAGAGTAAAACTCCGTGAATATACAATGCTAATAACATTTACATGATGATTTCAAATGAAACTAAATATGACATACACATTTTGTGATATTTTTAATTTTTAAATGGAAAATGCCACAATAATAACACAACATAAAATTATAAAATCCTGAAAGAGCCAAAAATAAACTGTTATAAGGCATATTTACCTGTTGTATTCACAGTACTGTGTCCTCACTACATACTGTTGTTATATTTTTAAAAATTATATTGTAATAATGAAAGGAAAAGTGCTCAAAAGGACAGAACTACTGGGATAGGAGAAAGCCAAAAAGGAAGAAAGAAAAAGATTATATGTATGTTTGTCAACATATATAAAGTATATATGTATATGTAAGCTAGATAATTATACTACTAATCTCTTAGTTCATCAAAAAGAACAGTTTGTGCTGTCATTGTTTGATTGATCACTTTTGTGTCTAGATTTTGTAACCTGAACAACTAGTTCTGAGATAACAATATGCAATATATTAACTAGTGTTAATGTCCTCCTTTTTTTTCTTTTTTGAAATTCTGTGTCATTTCTATCCTTTATCTTTCGTTTTGCTTTTTAAAAAAGATTAATGGAAAAAATTAACTAGAAAAAAACTGAAAAATAAACCAAATAAGACTAGGCAAGCAAATGTCTTCACAGTGATCACCAAAACATGGCAGTATTATGCAAGCTTACCAATTTAGCTTTAAAAATCTCTAAAAGTATATGAAAATGAAAATTTAAAAAACATTTTAAATGACAGAGCACTAAAGAGAAAACCTTAAAATAGTGAGAGAAAAAAAAGCAGAAATCCTTGAAACATTAGAGAATAACCATGAGGGAGAGGGTGTGTGTGTGTGTGTGTGTGTGTGTGTGTGTGTGTGTGTGTTTAACACGAAGCCTGGCATCTCACAAATAACGTATGTTCCATATTATGTGGTAGTTGCTATGGTAACAACCTTTATTTTCTGAAACAGTACACAGATGTGTACAACATACTAACTTGCTGGTTATAAATTACAGTTTTTCCCATAGTTCAATAACTTAAGAATTCTAGGTTTCTGAAATCTCAGAAGTTCTGTTGTTATTAAATTTTTTATGAGATAATTTTCCTTGTACTTTCAAAATGAGAGCCTTCTCAAGCAGACCAAGAGAAAGCAGAAGTGAGAAAATGGGGTATCTCAGAGAGTAGAGCTAGCAGAGTACATTCTATGAAGGGTCTGCATATTTCCCAAATAGGGAAAAATTATTTCAAGGAATCAAGCATCATGTACAATAGTCATGAGAAATAGGTCACCTACAAAATGATGTCATAAAGTTATGAATTGATCTCTTATTATAATGTGTCATATTCATAGTTCTAAAATAAATGCTTCTTAAAAGTATAACAACAGTAATCTCATTTTATAAGCTGCATTGAAAAGAGAAAGTGAATTAGTCTAGTTATTTGACTTCAAGTGAAATTTTTTTAAATCTTGAAAATACTTGAT
This sequence comes from Hydrochoerus hydrochaeris, assembly GCA_004027455.1. NCBI lineage: Eukaryota > Metazoa > Chordata > Mammalia > Rodentia > Hydrochaeridae > Hydrochoerus > Hydrochoerus hydrochaeris. The sequence continues at coordinate 84,599 of PVLA01007592.1, read as the reverse complement.
TCTGGAAGAAAATTTATATTATTATGTTCAATAAAGTATCAGCATCTTTTGTCAGGTCACAAAACTGAAGACAGATTTTATGGATTAGATATTTTTTTTTTAATTCTAGCCTTTATCAACAAATATTTACCAATGGCCCTCCACATGCAGGTGAGTGTCCATGCCCACAGAAATATCTAAATGAATAGAAACATGTGTTACCAAAAACTGAGTTTATGGATGGTTTTTCCTATTCTAAAAATTTATATTATACTTTCTATAGGTTGGATCTAAACATCTCCCTTAAGTAGATAGTTCACATTGCAGATTTTTAAATCTTATCCAAAAATTCATCTTGGTAGCACTTATCAGGTTAAAGTTTAACGACCTAGGAAACCTATAAAATTTAATGACCCATATAAGTTTAATGACCTATATAAGTTTGTATAGTTAGTATCTTCAGTTTTGTAAACATCTTCCTGGAATAAGAAAAATATTTCTAACTAGAAGGAAAATATAAGCATCTTTATAAGAATAGTATCAAAGCATCCATGATTTTTACAGTCCAGAAATTCCACTGCTAATGGATCTTCCTCACAGAACACTTGGAAATGCTGTTTCAAGTCACAACTCAGTTACCTTTAAATTCCAAATTGTCTTATAGCAGCACTGACAGCATGAGAAAGAATTGAATACTGTGCAGATAAGAACAAATCATTTTGAAAAGCTTATACAATTAAGTGGTTGTTAAAATGCTTGCTAATGCTTTACAAACACACACACACCTACACACCTTTCTGTATTTGCTGAAATATATATATATAGAGAGAGAGAGAAAGAGAGAGAGAGAGAAAGAGAGAGAGAGAGACCATGAGTAATCTATTCAAATTCTTACATTAGCAGAGAGAGTTATCACCTAATGAGAACTTAGAGGCTAGAACTCAGAACTTTGAAGGAAAAAAGAGTACTTCACCACTAGATGCATTTTAAAAGTATTACTTAAATTACATTTAAGTCATAAAATAATTATGAACTTTCTTCTCTTTTATATTTATATGGCATATTTATTGAATTGCACAGTATGCTTTTACAATAAAGTGCTTTTTACGTTGCCGCCTTTGTTCATCCAAAATAAAACTGACAGTTATCCTTTTATAAGCTATTCCGAGAACATTTTCTCTTCTTTGAAGCTGATTGATGCACTACTTTAAATGTTCCTGCAAATATCTTTTCAATTCAAGTTTTTGCATAATGTAATAAGAAGATAAAAGAATTCTATACTTCAACAAGAGACATTACAAAGCAAGTAGAGACATTATCAAGGGCATTAACATGCTCCTAATAGCAATAAAACCTTTTAACTGTCTGATGTAGAACATGCTCCCACCAAACCACCACATATGGTAATTGGCTCCAATTTCTGAATCTTACATTGTAAAGTTATAAAGAGTTAGGTGGAACTGAAAAACAAATGTAGAATACTCATCTTGTTACCGTCTCTATTATGCAATGTTTGCTTTCTACCTCTAACGAAGTGGATCTGATCTGTTGCGCTGTTCATTACACTGCTACCATAATTTTGCATCCTGTCTGATTTTTATTTCTACTGACCGATATAAATACATTTTCATCAAATAACCTTTTTCTAACTCCCAAACATCACAGTAACACAGTCGTTTCCCCAGAATCTCTGTGTAACAATTGGGTTCTCTGTGCATGCCTGTGTCACATCAGATTCACTTTATCTGTTCTCTCATCAAAAGAAGATACAATGGGGGAAATATTCCAGGTGGAGACTTTGATTTTTCTTTACAACGCACTACTAAATTACATGAGTGGCCTTTCCATCCCGGTTCAGAGGAAATATAATTTCAAACTAAAGTTGAGCTCAGATTCTGTTAAATTAAATAGCAAAGGAAAAAAAAATACTTCTAGGCTTTTTCCTCTTCAATTGGATACAGGGCAGCAGGGAATTGACACAAGCCGATTCTGGGTGATTAACCTGCAGTTTATGTTGTGTTTCTAGGTGACGCGCCCATCACACTGGAAGCTTCTCCGAGGCTTGCGAGAGAGACTTGCCTGCTTTGAGATCTATCAGGATCCAGAATCATGGGACTCTGAGAAAGCTGTTATTTTGCGTCTCTGAAACAGCCTCTGATTTAATATACAAGACGTCAAGAAGTAAAGGACAATAAAATAAAAAATCAAAAAAAGGAGAACTATTTCAATTAAGAAGCATTTCTATACCAATCCTTGGAAATTATATAAAATAAAACCTGTCAGAATCAATCTGTGTTTAAAAGGTAGATTTTTGTAGTGCTTACATATAACATGCAGGAGAGAGAAAAACACAAATTGTTAACAGAGCAGCTGAACTTTCAAAATTCCTTTCTCACTAAAAAGATATTTGTTATTAAATTTTTCTAATGGATCTAGAAAAAATGTTTGTGTGACAAGTGCTGAGGGATGGAGAGAAGAGAATAAATCCTCATTGAGGGAAAAACACACACACACATATATCTAGACCTATCAGAAGAAAGAGTCACATGCATTTCCAAGGATTTTATCTTTAATTGACAATAATGAAAAGTCTCAGAAGATGCTAGGAATTTATCTTTTATTGCTCTGATTTTCCAGTGATATTTAAATATCTTTTTCAGAGAAAGATAAATATTTCTTCAAGGGATGCCCTATAACCCCAGTAATCAAATATCCTAAAGGTGAATTGAGAAAAGATCTTTATGAAATTGGAGGCAATCTTTTAGCTGAGAGCATAATAATATTAAGGACATAAGCATGGCCAAAAATAAATAAAACTTCCAAATGTGATTTATTTTGAAAGATATATCACTTTCACTTTCATTTGGGTTTTTCTTCTCAATTTTATTCATTTATTTTAACTGACCGATAATATTATATGTATTTATCATGTATAGCATGATGTTTGGGAGAATACACACATACACAGTATGAATGCTAGCTAATTAATACACACCAATTTGTTTCTAAAATATGCTGTTTAAGAAACATAGCTGCAACTTACTCTTGCCCTTAGAAGTTTTGTTCTGTTATGCTTGTTATTGCACATTTTCCATTGAAAGAGATATTGGATGGGGGGGGAATTCATTCACTTGTTGCTCCCGATTGATTTGTGTATTTTCAGGGCATGTCTCTTTCAGTGGGTTTATTTCTGGAAACTTTATTTTTTAAAAAATCAAGTTTTTCTGAAGAGGACTACCTGAAAAAAATGTACTTGCTTGCCTTAAGAACTTTTATAAAAGTAAGTCTTCCATAAGCAGTAAGAGAAACAGTCTAAGAACTGCCTATAATCAAAAGGTGAACAATAATAAAATCAGCTCACCCGTGATTTCCTTAATATGCTTAAAAGAGTTAAAACCTCATTGATGCCTTCAAAACTAAAAATGAGGAAAAGGCAAGTTTATTGATTCCCTACAAACCAACGAACGTGTAGCTTATTGATAACACTAAACACCATCTAAGCCTTTAGTGATTTTCAACGAAAAGCCTGCCTCTGAATGAAGGTTTAAATCATTGTATTAATATATTAGAGGGAAAATTACCATGGGAGACACTTGGAAATTAATTAAACACCCTGCACTCAGTTTGTTTGTGAGAGAAGATAAATACCACACAGGGGAAAAGATGCCTGACAACTGCCATAGTTTTCAGATCCAAAATTAGAGCCTGACAGCTATGTCTTTGTATGACTCTCCTAGGGGTATGATAAGTAGAGATATAGAATATGAAGATTTCTGATAGAAGTATTTATTACTGACACTTCCGAAACATTCCATGTATGGCATCAGCGAAGCATGCTTCACCTCAGACAGAAATGTCAGGTTTTCATCCAAGATTTTTTTTTCTTTCCTCTTCTCCCATTTTATGCCTCCCTCCCCATCCACCACTCCTGGTCCTTCGTCTCCAAAATATGATCTTTTTTAGAAGTTCAACAGCAGCCCCTGGTGGAACTCAGCAGTTGTTTCAGCCCAGTAACAGTTGTTCAAGAAACTCTATCCAACCCATCAACAAAAGGAAAAGTAAGAACACGGTATATGACCACATCAGTGTGCTGTTTCTATAGGTCAGGGACCAGAACGTGACCCTCTTTATGGAAATGAAGAGCTTTATGATGATAGTTTTGGCCAATTTCATTAGCTACAATTTTGAAAATATACATGTGTAACAAACAATAAACATCTGTCTCAAATGTCACATTCATTTTATGCATGAAGACCAATAATTAACCACTCACAGGAAAATGCTTATCACAGAGGGCATCAAAACAAAGTGGCTCCACACACACAAGTGGGAGATCACCATCTTGTTTGGCTTGTGTTGTGACAGATTCAGTTGTCACTTAGCAAAATGAGTTGTACAAAGTGACAAAGAAGGGATTTCTCTGGGTCAGAGCTTAGAAAGCACCACAGGATACCACCATCAGGCCCTATCAGAATGGCAAACTAGGCTTAACAGGGATGAACTATCACTCATCAGCAAGACCAGGACTCCTCCACTCCTGCTTGGTTGGCAGCCACCGATTAATTGCCCTTTGGGGTAAGGAAGAAATGTGCACCTCTTTGTTTGTGTTAGGATAAGTCTGTGCCTTTCACAAAAGTGTCTAATAAAGGGGCTCAAATCCAGCTGTACCTCCCCTGAGGTCATCTGCTCAAATATAGTCACCTCCTACTTAAGCACAAAAGTACCATCCTATTGCTAAGCCCTGTGCTTTGGGCAGCATCATCCCAGAATGGTTCCCTTGCCATTTACACAAAGTGTCACACAGGCTAGAGGAAGCCTGGACCCAGGCAAGGAGAGAATGATATGTTGAAGGTGTTTTTACTAATTGAGATTCAGGTATGCCATCACCGGAGGACCCCACAGCATTCACCCTCCCCGAATCCCAAGTTAGCATAAAAAAACAAATGGAAATTAATTCAAAAGACTCAAAGATTTATTTCAGAGAGTTTATCCAACGTTCTTCACTTGTGCCGTTTCACTTTTCCCTATTTAAATGATGTCCATCATAAAGATATAAAGCACATCTTACTATTAAAACACTAAAATCTTTATGATAAATACTGGGATAGAAGAAATAGTATATGATTTTCATATTTGAAACTAGTGTACTTCGTATTGCCCAGTGCTTGCTCTGGAGGTCACTTTGATCTCTTTACTGATTCAAGTGAAACTGAATCAACAGTTTCAGTTTCAGTTTCAATTTCGGAGACTAGAGAGAATCCTATCTAGGCCACTAACTGAGGCCTAAGAAGGTTCCAAGACTTAGGTATTATGAAATATAAAGAGAAATAAGATTTTACACCCAATGAATTATAATTTAGTGAAGGAGACAGATGCATCTAGATAATTTTAACGTGATGTGGTAGCAATGTGCAATCCTAAGAGACAGATGGGGGTGGGGAGCTCATCTCTCAGACATGGATCATCAAAGGTTTTCCATAGGGATGCCACAGGGAGTCTTAACGATTAAAAACTAACTACAAAAAAGAGGGAGAGAATGAATTATGAAGGAGAACCACTATAGTCTAAGGAATGAGGGCAAAAAACTACATGAGACAGACTAAACATCTCTAATGCAAAAGTCCCAAACCCAAAATGCTCCAAAATCTGAAACTTTTTGAGCACCATGACACTTACAAGCTTCTGGATTTTGAAGCATTTCAGATTTTGGATTTTCAGATTATGTATCTCCAAGGGATAATGTCTATGTGCACATTCCACACACCCCTCTCAGTTCCAAAACTGATACAGTTTATGTCTCAAGCATTCTGAGTAAGGGTCAGTCAACCGAAGAACTGCACTTCCAAACAAGTACAGGAACCCAGAGGAGGAACCGAAAGTCAGAAGTCTTTGCTGTAATTGTCCAAGAAAGAAGGACCTGTATTTTGATGATACAAATGGGACTGGAGGGGAAATACTAAGTTTAAGAAATATTGAGAGGTCAAATCTGAGAGGATTTAGGGAAGTAATGGATGTGTACGTTGAAAGAGGAAACATATAATTCCTATATTTCAGGAATGGAAAACAACATAGATTGTGGCACTGAGCTGGAGGCAGCAAGGCAGAAAGTGGGTTGGAGGGGGAAAGATAACACTCTAAAGTATTTCTTAAAATATGCCCTCAAGTACCCTCAGACTGCTCCTTGCAACACTGATTATTAACACTGACCTTGAATATCACAGCTGGAGAGGGACCTAATAGGTCATTAAGTCCAGTGGCTTTTGAACTGTACTGTGAGGGCCAAAGGGTGGCACAGCTGGCAGGGCTCCAGATCATCTCCCCAGAGTCAGCACAAGACAGCCTACCCTTACCTCTCGTGTATACTAGGTTTCTTCATAAGACTGGTCTTTACAAGAGAAAAAAATCATGCTTTGAAAACCACTGAACATCTTCCTTTTTCAGAGAGGCCCATGGAGGTGAAATAAGTTGTTCACAGAGGCAAGTCTGTAATAGAGGTTGACATTTAGTTCAGCACATGTCCTTTTAGGGGACCACAAATTATAAATTGACATAGTATCTGTCCAAAGCCCTCCTTACCCTGCCTTGTTGGATGATTTTAGAATGTGAAAATCTGCTTCCTCTTGATCACCACTGAGATAGAGCTTGATGGTCAATGAGACTGCGGCTGTCACAGAGCAGGATGAGGACAATCCAGGGAGAACTAGTACCCAGGTATGGGGATCAGTCTTAACTTGTTTCCTTTATGATATGAAACTTGCCCAGTCAACCACAATTTTCACATTGCTCCAGGAAAGCACCATACCACCCCGCAACACACACACACACTGCACTGGCTAATGAAATAGTGGCTAGCTGGAGATTCTTGGCCTTTGTTCCCAGAGAACAGTGATCATCCTAGAGCCCTATGTCCTTGCAGTTCTTGTCTCTTACTGTCTTCTTTCTCTTATGCCTTAACAGTACAGGAGTCTCCAACATGTCCATTCTAAGTGTCTTCTAAGAAGAATGCTTTGCTTTTCAATGTTTTACAGACCAGAATCAAAAACTTCCTCATTAAAAACATTCAGTGGTTTCTTCAGTTTTATTAATTCAATAAATATTTAATGAACATCTACACACTAAGCCCTCCTTGACCAAGATCTCTGGAACACTTCTGCTTGGATCTTCAGTTGTGATTTTTTTATCCTCTGACAGAAGCATGACATTGCCCCCATATAGTACCCAGCTGTAACTAGACATAGTACAGTCCAAGAAGGGGTTATTTTTATCTCAAGTAAAGAGGGTTACTGACAATGATGTAAAGTTTCCTATCTCACTAGAGGATTGCACCTAATTTATATTTTTAAGTTAATTTTTCAAAATATATTTTTAATCCATAAAGGTCCTAAGATATGATAGAAAGCTATTTATAGTTTTTTTAAAAAATTACTTTTCAAATGTTATGTTAATTTTTTTTACACATTTCAGAGCTCTGGAAATAATGCCACAAAACTCAATAAGCCTAACATTATGAACTTTACATTTGATAGCTGAAATAAGTATAGAACAGTTTTCAAAAATGAAAATTCAAATAAATGAACTCTATGAAATTTCTTCTCCATAATACCAATCAAACAGCAGTTTGTACCAATAGGGCAATTCCTGAAAGAAAATCAAATCCTTGTTTGATCTAGAAAAACAAAAAACAAACATTAATTGAGAAGTTATAGCAGCCTGTTGACTTTATTCTAAAGGACTCTGAGAAGGGGGAGTGGCCTGCTGTTTTGCAAGATGTGTGAATTGGGTGGGAAATAGGCACCCACTGAGGCAGGTAGGTCATCCTGACCATGGACTGCCAGTGGAAACCTCATTCAGGCCTTTTAAAGAACACTGCCTATCTCACTGTATAGAGTAAAATCATTGCTTTATCTTCCTCTCCTGAGGAAATCAGTCAGTCCTGTGGGAAATCCATCTTTCATCTTATTAAACTTTTAAATAAGGGGCCAGGAATTCAGTCTTTCTTCAATTTTCCTTTGCCAGCCCTCCTTTCCTTTCTGTACTCCTCCCATTTGCAAATAAGTTTTAAAATCAGAAACTTTCTATATACCAACACGTATAACACACAGGTAGTAAGGGTAGTTGCAGGAACAGAGAAAAGGAAAGAAAAAGACAAATTTAATTTACAAACAAAATAGATTTTTATTCTATTTTTTATTAGTATATATTTGCAGTCATAATGAATACATTCATTATAGTTTGTAGATGTACATAATATATCTTAAATGTTGTCATATCCCCTTCGCCTTCTCTCAACATCTCTTGGCCCCACTCCCATCTGCAAAAGTTCTCACTGCTTGATATTGTCTCTTTGATTTATTTATATTTTGGGTTTTTCATGTAAAAGAAACCATATGATTTTTAAGCTTGTGTTTCTGATAGTATTATGGACCCAAGGTACATCCATTTTCCTACAAATGCTTCAAATTTATCCTTTTTATAGTAGAGTAGTACTCCATTGTGTATAACTACCACATTCTCTTTATCAAGTCACTTGTGATGTCCAAGGTTTAGCTATTATAAATTGTGCTGCTATAAACATGGGTATATGTGGATCACTGATAATGCCCTTAACTCTTTCAGGAAGATACCTACAAGGAAAACAACCAGGTCAAATGACATTGCTATTTTAAGCTTTTTAAGGAATCTCCATAGTGATTTCCATACTGATTATACTAGTTTACATTTCCACCAACCATGTAGAAGGATTCTTTTTTCTCCACAGTCTTGCCCAGAATTTATTATTATTTCATTTATTTGATGACTGCCATTCTTTCTGGAGTAAAATGGAATCTTAGTGTTTTAATTTGCATTTCTGTAATGATCAGAAATGTTGACTATTTTTTCATGTATGCTGACCACTTACACTTCTTCTGAGAAATATATTTTGAGACCTGTTAAAATCCCATTTCTTTCTAGGGAAGAAATCAAAATGACTTATATAATATAAGCCCATCCATTGTTCTCACATATAATAATATTGAAAACAGGACAAAAAAGCAAACAAAAAATTATAAAGACCAAGCAAGAGCCTAGTTAGCTCTGAAAATCCCCTTTCACATTGGCTTCCTTGGTGCTATATAAAGTACATTAGTAGACACACACAGGGGATCATTGAGGGAGAAAGTTACCAAGGCTGTTTGTCCTGTTGCCACGTGAACTGCCCAAGTAAATCCAGTGATAAAGTGTTTTGGGGGATGATCATGTTTTGATGTTTTGATCTTGGGTCTTGAAAAATCTCCCTTAGTTGCAACTTTAATGATTCACTGAACAAATATTCACTGAAACTTCCTATGCACAAGCCTCGCCTAGATGCTGGCAAGACTGTGGAGAAAAAAGAATCTTTCCTATACACTGATTTGCCCAGTAAGGAGTAGGAAAACCCAGTTCCTTCTTCCAGTTATGCAGTTACACCCTGTCCCTACATGGTCATCATTGCAGAAGCCAGGTTTCTTTCTCAAACTCAATAAATTCATCTACCAGATTCTTTTTACAGATGATGGTTTAAAGTGATTTAAAATTTATCTTCACGCTGTCTAGTAAACAACAGTATTTGTTTATTACCTTTTGTGCTCCTCTTCCGTATGTTCCAGCTTCTTCTTTCTGACAGTTCTTCTGACTGCTCTGCGTACTAGTCTACTAGTCTGACTGCTTTGACACTGAGTTATAAATCAGTGAAATTCCACACAGCACATGAAGACTCTTTGGTAGTATTCAAGAAAAGAAGCATCTTGGTGCTTGGCCCTTCAAATTCCTCAGCGTTCCATGACTAAAGATGTCCAGGAAGACAGAGAACTACACGTGGGCTGAAAAGGGATAGAAGTGATATAAATTCTTCTGTAGAATCTTTTGAAGAATCTAATGAAATGCTATTGAAAGGTCCAAACCCTATGACTAAAAATTAGCATATGTTCACATATCTAGAGCTAAAAGAAATTATGCTGGACCTAAATGTAGCTGCCTGCCTGTGATAAACCCAATCGTTGAATAAAAAATGAAATATGTGAGCCAGCTCTGAAAACAACACTCCTAGAAATTAAGAGGATGACTCATCTGGTGCCTATAGTAATCAAACCCATAGAGACACGAAGTAGAATGGTAGTTGTAGAGTTTTGGAAGAAAAAGGGATAAGATATTATGGCCCATTGCATATAAAGTATCAATTTGGGAATAAGAAAAAGATTTGAGAGATGGATGGTGATGATAGGCACACCAAAAATAGGAATATATTTAATGCAATGGAATATTTAAATATGCATATCAAAAATAATTAACTTGGTAAATTTTGTGTTATTTATACTCTATCACAATAGCAAAACATGGAAGCTGAGCAGGAGAAAAGCAAAATGGATTGTCCACATTTGTACAGTCTGCCTTGCTGCCCAAACTATAATTTACCCATACGAAAGCCAAGACTTAGCTTCTTCGTATACAAATTGTTAATCATAGTGCCAAATCCAATGTTGCTTGAAACGATCAAATAAATTCTTGGCTGTGAGGAGAAGAAAGAATGTAGCTCATCTAAATGTTCAGTAAATGTTAGCTATTATTACTGAATCTTTTCTGAATATTTCAAAGTACTGTTTATTACTATGATTAAAAATATTCAATGCCTTCAATAAGTCTGTGAAAATTTGCTCTAATTAACATGTTAGATATAATTTTGTTTTTGGAAATAATAATGTACCATATATAAATTTTTTTTTGAAATGTTATTCTTTCTTCCCCTGCTTCCTAGCCATTTTAATAAATTTAGTTAGGATAGGGTCAAAAATCAAAGCAAACATTCTGGTAGCTAGCAGCATTCTACTGACACCAGAAAGGTATTACTGGTATAAAAAATGGATTACAAGTGAAATGACCATGTTGGACCTTGGAAAACAGGCAGCCGCCAGCATGCTGCTCTGGTAAGTGGCTGTGGCCTGGCAAGCCGCGACCGCCCCAGGACCAGAACCATGTCAGTGTTTCCTGAGATCCACGAGGTGCCTTGTTGGACCTTGGGGCGCTGGGAAAACGGGCGGCTGTGAGCCTACCCGTGCGCGGGCTAAGAATCAGACACCCACCCCCCTGCCCCCCAGCAAGTGAGAGCCGGAGATCTGAGCATGTCTTGCGAGTTTGACTATATGCGATGTAGCAAATAAAGGGGATTTTCTTCTGCCATCTCTTTGAGGGCAAATATTTTTATCTCTGTTTTGCTCTGTTTTGATCAATGATATTGCTCTATTCAATATTCTGTTCTTGTAATTTCGGTATTTCCTTCGATATTGCTCTGCCTGATTGAAGGAACAACTATTGTGAAGAAAACCAGATGTACTATTGCGCCTATTGCTGTTGTCCCAGTGGCCTGCTGTGAGGTTCTGGGCCAATTTCACTGCACCGCTTCAGCTGGCTGTGTCCTGTCTCGTTCCGCTGTATTTTACTACCTTCAAAATAAAATAAATAAATAAATAAATAAATAAATAATTTTTTTTTAAAGTGAAATGACCTAAAGAATCTTTGAACACAGCTTGTAAGGACTCTTTTTTTCCTGTTATCAGAAAGTAATGTTCTAGAATACCTGAGACGTATTTTTCAAGAAAAGTGTACATCAATAAACTTAATTACACATCTTTAAACATATACTGGTACAAAATACTGCATGTGGAACCGTGAGAGAAGCTAGGGTGTGGCACACACATGCGCTGTCCCCCAGGAGCTGGCTGCCGTGAAGAGAAGCCATCCTCCTCAGCTATTCATTCTGTACTGCCAGGGCAACTCTGAATAAAGATGAGGACAACCAAAATCTTTTCTAAGCTCTAAGAAACATTTAGTTATAGCACTATGTCTTACACCATGGCCTAAAGAATGTATTTTCCTTTATGCACTTGCTATTTGAGAATAATAAATTCAAAAATTACTGGGAAAAGAAGGTCCATAATTGACCGCCTAGGGAAAGTATGCAAAATTCCTTCAAAATTCCCACCAGAAATAGGAGAGAAATGGATTCAGATATAGTCAGAAGCCTTCCCAAGCTTGCACCACTGGAATTCAAATTAGTAAGACTCCTTTAAGCAACTTTTCAGCTCTTAATTTAAATACAGGAAGTGTCTCTTTAGGCTCTGTAATACCTTGGCAGAGCAGATTCTACTCTCTGAGATTTAACAGAGGAAAACTCTCACCTCAGGACAATGAACCACACACAATAAGATCATTCATCAGAGCCAGGGATATAGCTCATCAGCACCACACCTGCCTGGCCGGTGCAAGGCCAGTGCAGGCTGAATTTGATTCCCAGTACCAATAAATGAATAAACAAATAAATAAATAAATACAAATGTACCAGGAAAAGAGCAAATGTCTTTTTTGTGAAAGGTAACACCTGGAAATGCTTACTGGAGCCATGACTGGTTTTACTCTTGAGTTTTGGACTTTGTGAAATGTAACTCTCAAGAAAGAACTGTTAAGACCATAACTCATTTTGACAATAAAATCAAGCACAAGGTAACTACAAATAAATAAATCATTTTCCCTAAAGAAATGTTTGTGAGTATAACTTGCTTTTTAATAGTTTTACTTTCATTTGTGAAAACAAAGCTGCACCTGCTATAATCTACTTCTCTCATTCTTCTTTGCATCACTTAAGATTCAGAATGGGAAAATCTCATAAACTTTTGAATGCCTACATCTTGACCTGTCAGGGCAGGGGGAAATTTAATAGCAAAACCCACTACTCAAATGTCTGATAAGTAAGGCAAGGGAGGAAAAATACGTTTCAAAAAAACTTTTATTGTCCAAGAGCACAAAGGGGAGCACTTTTCAATCTCTTGCCATCCTTCTGTAAATTTACATCGCCTCACTAAATTTGATAGCTAAATAGTGTTCTGACAGTGTTGCTGAGGCTTGTGTCAGATTTAGAAATGTTATTGTTGAGGCTTACTTTGATGGTGAGATTTTAGAAGCCTATTTCCCTGCTAAACAAATGTATTATAGAGTGATGGATAACAGAGATTCAGAGGATTACAATGAGAGATCAAGGAGTTCACCTGCAATATCTATCGCATTGACAGCCGACTTTATTGAAGTTTCACAATATTAACTGCCTCTCTGTGGACTGGCTTAGCTGGATAGGTGATTATCAATTTATCACCAGTCAAAACACAAATTGCTTCATCTACAATATCTGTGGCATAATCATATACCCTGAATCCGATCAAAATGATCCTACTACAGTGATTCTTTTTTTTCTTTTTCTTTGTCTTTTGCATCTCTATCTAGTTTATTTTTATTGGTACATTTTAGATATGTATAAATGATAACAGTCATCACTGGGACTTCGTACTTGTACGTGATATATCTTGCCTCTTTCTATTTCCCATTCCCCACCCCTCCCTTCAATCACTCTTCCTCTCCTTATTTACAAAAGCTTTATTTCCATTTTTTTCCTTCTAGTCTCTTTTTTTCTGGTCTCTTCCTTCCTTTCCCCACCTCCCTCCCCTGTTCCCCTTCTCATTTGAGAATTTTCTTCCCATTTCCCAATATGTATTATACATTTTAGTCCTTATTTATACTTTTATTTTCTCACACCAGAGAAACAATGCTATATTTAAACACGTATGTCTGATTTATTTCACTTAAGAGTACGATCTCAATGTATATCCATTTAAAGAGAAATGTCTCAAGCTTAACCTTCTTTGTGGCAAAGTAATATACCATTGCAGAAAAACTAACCACATCCTCTTTGTCCATTCATCAGTTGGTGGGATTTGGGCTTTTTCCAAGATTTAGCATTACAAACTATTCCACTATATAAGATGACTCTTATAAGAGTGAAATCAAATATCAGTTGGGAATTTCTCTAATGAAGTTGTGTCTAATTTTTGGTTTGACAGAACATCTCTCCTGGAGCCTAGATCAAGGATACACCACCTCAAAAACAAGTAAATAAAGCTTGAAAAATAAAAAGAGAAGATCCTGGAGGCCATTAACTCCCTTTTCTAAAGTTGAGCTTCCTCTAATCATCCCTCACTCCCACCACAAAGACTATGGGTAAGAAACTGACCAGTCCTCAAAAGCCCATCCACAGTAGACTTGTACCCTGAAACTCCACCTAGTATTGTGGGAATTGACTGAATTACATATAGGAAATGATCTAGGATTACTATGGGCCTACACCAAGGCGCCTGTATTACCTGTTTTACTGTATTATCAATAATGGTAAAAACTTTTAAGTTTTTAATCCCACCCTATTTTCCAATTCTATCTTCTAACAAAGTCTAAAACTTTTCCACCACTCCAATTAATACTTGTTAAATGTATGAATTAGAGAGGTGTTAAATTTTTGTTTGATCAGACAAGAATGAATAACTACTCTAGAAAATAATTATTGACAACTTATTATGCATCAAGTGTCATTCTAAATAAATGTCATGTACTAATTCACTTAATCTTCTTAACCCTTTGAGAAAAATACCATTTTCTCTGTTATAAATGTGAAAAGTGATGAACCAAAATAGCAAGTCATTTGTTCAAGATTACTCTCAGCTGGCAAGTTGAACCCAGGTAGAGGAACCAGAAGCTTAAAAATTCTGGTGCCCAGCTTCTTTGCAATCATACACAGATTGGACTTTCTCTGCCATTGGCTATTCTAACTAGCCACTATTTCATAAAGTGATGCCTCTAGAGCAACAGTGGCAAACCTTTCAGACCCTTCAGGGATGACAGCCTGCTACAGCATCGTGCCATACGTTTGCCACCATTTTCCAAACAAAATACCTGGTGTTCAATTAGAAAATTGCCAAACATATCCAAGAAAGGATAAAAAGAAAAATACAACATGAACAGGGCCACACATAATCTGGATAATGATGTTATTAAATGTGGATTAATATCTTCAAAATATGGGTGACAAAATAGTTTCTCCAGAGAAATAGAAGCTTTTTTAAAAATGGAAATTTTAGAACTGACAAGCATAATAAGGGATCCAACAGATGAGTTAATAGATTAAATACAGGCAAAAAGATCAGTATTGTAAGATAGTGCAGTTGAAAATACAGAAACTGAACTACAAAGGAAAAATGTGAACAAAAATATACAAGAGTGCGAGCAGCATATAGAAGATGGAAAAATCTTAAAGAAAGTATAGCTGGAGCCCCAAAAGTGCATTAGAGAGGAAGTAAAGGCAAGAGCAATATCTGAAGAGATAACATCTGAAAAATTCCTAAAACAGATAAAAGATGTCAAGCCCAAAGAGAGATGAACACATTACCACTCACATCGCAGAAAAACTGCCAAATGGCAGAAACAAAGCATGAACCATAAGAATAGCTAGACAGAAGAGCACATTATCTTCAGAAGGAGCTTCAGGAGAAACTGTAGAAGCCAGACAAAATAGAATGACATCTTGGCATTATGAAATTGTGGAAAACTTAGTACTTTACACCCGATGAAAATATACTTCAAGTTTAAAAGCATTTTTTTAAAAAAAGGTTGTATTGTCAAAGAACCATACTAAAAGAAATACTCAAAGGATCACTTTCAGCAGGAGCAAATGGCCCCAGACAGAAAGGAATAGAGAAAGGAATGAACAGCAATAAAAAGGTAAATGTGAGTATAAATAAATAATTGGTTACAAATCAACAATAATATTTTATAGAGTTTAAAATACATGTATAATTAAATGCATGACAACACTATCACAAACAACCACAGGGGATCAATGGATTTAATGTGTTCATAAATTCTAGCATAGCCTTGAAAGGGATAAAGCCTCTTATCTATATTAGTCTCTAATAAGTAAAGGATAAATGTTGTTATATTCAGTAAATATAATTCCAAAAATACCAATAATTATGTTAACTATAAAAGTACTAAATGCTTCAATAAGAAGTCAAAATACTCCCAATTAAAAGAAAAAATATTCAACTGTATGTTACCTGAACAAGTTCATCTTCAATATAAGGACACAAAAATGTTGACAGTAGGGGCTAGGGATTTAGCTCAGTGGCATAAGCACCTGCCTGGCAAGTGTGAGGTCATGAGTTCAATCCCTGGTACAGCAAAAAAAAAAAGTATGTAAAAATGTTGACAGTGAAAGAAAGAACAGTATTATCAAACAAAATAAGGGACATTCCATGATTGTGTTTAACAGTTAGTGTGGCAGGACTGGACATTTTGGCACATGCCTGTAATCCCAGCATTCTGGAGGCTTAAACAGAATTGGTGTGAGTTTGAAGCCAGCCTGAGCCATACAGACAGTGTTTCAAGAAAAAACTGTTAGTCTACCAGAAAGATAGAACAATTTCAAATGTGCGTTCCATGAGAAATGTGAGATAAAAATTTGCAGAACTAAAATTATAAAAAGACAAATCCATAACAACCGTGGAAGATTTTAATATACTTTTCTCAGTTACTCATTAAACAGACTAAAGGAGATAATAACTTGGCTTAATTCATATAAGAAAAGTTTTCACTTAATAAGGGAACATGAGCCATTTACCCAAACTGACCACACGCTAAGCTATAAAATAAGTCTCTAAGTCCTAAAAAAATATCAAAATATTGAAAGCATTACTGTGTTCTCTGGCTCCAATAGAGTTAAAGTGGAAATCAACAATAAAATTCTAACTAGAACATGCCACAAATATTGAAAAATTAGCCAAAGAAGAAATGATGACAGAAATTAAAAATATTGTGACCAAATGATAATGAAAATATGACACATCAGAATGTGAGGACAGAGGTTAGGATGTGCCAAGCAGAAATAGCCAGCAACAGCAGTCACTTTTGCAAGCAGGAATGATGACTGAGAGGCAGCATTAATTGGAGGTTTGTTAGAAGCTGGTCAAGTTCTGTGTCTCCACTTGAGAAATAATCATGCGAATGTTTTTCATTTGTAAAAAATTCACTGACCTGTATATTTATGATTTGGTCACTTTTGTTGTATGTGTGTTATACTTGAAGAAACATTTACTTTAAAAAACAGTGAAATTGTACTTGACTTCTTTTTCTCTCTTCTGCATCCACATTATCAATATTTTCCATTGGTTTTAATTCAGAATATATCCAGACTGTGACCACTTCTCATTACTTCTCCAGCTGTTAACCTTGTCCAAACCAACAGCATCTCTTCTTGTTTCAAAATTTCATAACTGGACTCCCTGCTTCTGTCCTTGGTTCATCCAGCGACTGTCAACACAGTCACTGGGTGAACTGTTGAAACTGAATCAGACCATGTCACCATTCTCTACAAATGTGCCCTACTGGTTTTTCATTTCACTCACATTGTTATGAGTTTGTCTCCACATAATCTAGATCTAGATCAGCATCCCCTCTCCTACTTCTCCTCCCGTTGACCTCTTCTTGTTCACTCTGCTCCAGCCTTGTTGCCTCCTTGCTCTCCTCAAGAAGATGCCAGGCATATTCCTGCATGACATTTGTTCACATCAGTCCCTTTACCTGCATGTTCCCTTCCCTAAATTTACATAGCAGTTCTCTCAGACCTCAGCTTCCATAACCATTATCTGTCACTGCAGTTTCCCCACCACTGCAGCCTGCAACACTTCTCCAGTTTAATCCACCAGATATTTATCCAGTGCCACTATAAACCAGGTGCTAGTCCAGGTGCTCAGGACAAAATGTAAACAAAATATAAATGTGTGCATTCAAAAGGCTTACATCGTAGCAGGAAGAAACAAACAGTAAGTATGCATGCATTAATTATATAGCGAATTGGAAGTAAATAAATGTATATGAACAATAGGATAAGGGATATTAGTGATACTATAAAGGGGATGAAACAGGAATTATAAGTGGGGTGAAAATGAAAGCTAAACAAAACTTTGATGGTAGTAAAAAAATTAGTCATTAGATGTAGGGAGAAGAGCATTACACACAGACAGAAGTGCAAGTGTCAAAGGCAAGATTGTCCCAGTCCTGTACACAGGCATATGTGGCTAAAGTGCTGTGAAGTGTCAACTGTCCAAGTTTTCCAGGGACTCAGGGATGTCCTGGGATGTTTAACTTTCAATACTAAAATCGATAGCATCAGAACAAACCAAGTTTTTTAGGTGGTTGCCCTAGGGGAGAAAGTTGCTAGATATGAGGTAAACAGGGGAAGGAAGCTAGAGGGTACTAAAGCAGAAAATCATTTGAAAGACCTTAGCTTTTAGAATAAGAAATGTGAGGAGTCCTTGGAATGATCGGAAGACACAAGTAGCACACACGTAATCTGATTTACATTTTAAAAGATTTGTTCTGGTTGCTGTATTGAAAATAGGATTTAGAACGATAAGGGTAGATGAAGGGAAACCATGTCTAATACCACTGCAGTAATCTAACAAGAGATCACAGTGGTTTGAATAGTGGAGGTACAAGTAAAGGTAGTGACATGGCTCAAATTCTGCATATATCTTGAAAATAGAAAAAAATTAAGATTTTCTAACAGAATGAACAAAGGATGACTTCCAGTGTTTTGATGTAAGCAACTGACAAAAGGGAGTTGCTATCAGCTAAGAACTGATCATCAAGCAAGTTTGGAAAGATAAATCACGCCCATACTAGACATATCATGTCTCTTTTTCTGCTTTTATTTTCCTCCATAGCTCTTATCAACATTAATACAGTAAATGTTGCACTTATTTACTGTTTATATTTATTCATCGATAGTGGGTCAATATTCACCCACTAGAATGTAATTTCCAAAGTGTCAAAGACTTTTGTTTTGCTCACTGCTATGCCATCAGCATCTAGAATAAATTCCTTTATTTTGCAAATAGTTGCCTCCTAGATGATTACAATACAATAAGGCCCAGAATATATTTTTGAGATTACAGATACAGACACGGATACAGATATAAATACAGATACAGATACAGACACCAACACTGACACAGATACAAACACAGATAAAATCAATAAGGAATTTTTAAAATGACTCTACCCCATACTCAAATATATATACAGATATATAGAGAGAAAGGTATTAAATTTTCAAGTGGGGAACATTCACAAAATAAAAATTTTATGTTATTTATCTGAAATTTTTAACTGATCATCCCATTATTTTATTTACTGAATCTTATAACTCAATGTGTTTTCTGCCCTCAAGGAGCTTAGAGTATAATGGGTTACACAAATTATTAGATCTTATACCTAGGTTCCCCCCCACACCTGCCACAGCATCATATAGTCATAGATGGGAAATTTCAAAGGTGGACTGGGTGTGTGAATTTGAATTAGGGGTGTGACACTGGGATTATGGGTGTGATTCTGAGATTAAGGATCTGATGCTGTGACTAAGGATGCTCTGCCCTGGGTATAGGTGCCACCAATCAAAAGGTTTGTGAACTGGACAGAATGTAAAGGTAGAAAAAGAAGGAAGACTGCTGCTACTTGCAGCTTGCTGCTGTTTGCTCCCTTCTGCCTGCCCTGCCATGCCATGTTTCTCCTCTGTGATACTTATCTTCCGTATCACCCTGCCTTTGAACCATTTGATTATGCACTGAAATCTCTATAAACTGTGAGCTGAAATAAACCTTTGCTTTCTTAATTTTGGGTGTCAGCTATTTTGGCTCAGCAGGGGAAAAAGTAATGAAGACACAAATAGTCCACACATAATAACTTTAGGAATCCAAGCCTGTAGAGCACAGGAGGGCATAACATAAGAGATTTTGAATGGGCATTGAAAAACTCAAAAAAAGAAGTTCTATTATAATTGAGAGTTTAAGATATTAGCATTCCAGGAAGATGGGACAATAGGAGCCAAGCTTCAAGGCTAGGGAACCAACTGCCACTCCAGAAATGGCGAGTTGATCTGGGGACTCGACAGCACATAAAGAACATAGGTGCGTGTCTTAGTTATTTTTTACTCGTCACTGAGACAAAATACCTGATGCCCAAAGCTGGGAAAGGAAAGGTTTATTTCTTACAGTTTTTGGAGGTTTCAGTCCATACTCAGTTGGCTCCAAGGCAGTGTGGCATGGCGGGGCTGCAGTTTATGGCAGCTGCAAACAGCAAGGCAGAAACCAGCAAGAGAGAGAGACACGCCTTCTTCCTGCCATTACATCGCATCCTGGCTCCACCCCTAGGCGGGTGTAGCACTCACACCCCCAATCCAAGTGCTAGGCAATGAGCCAATCACAAATGCATAATGCAAAGGCATGAGAGTTGGGGGCCACTGACATAAACCATGACAGTGTGTGAGATGAGAATTTGAAGGGTTTTATCACCATCAAATACTGCTGCATGGCGCACTTGGCTGATCAAATACTCTACCAAGTGTTTAAACCAAAGCCAACAAATACAGCCACCCTAGGGCAAAAGTAACAATAGCAATCACTGCCATCTTCCCCTCCCCACTAGGCAATTGCAGTGACAGTCACAGAGGGTTTTGAGTTTCCTCTCCCACCAGCAGCACGTGGTCAGGCCTGATAATTGAAACCAGGGGCAGACACATTAAGAGTAATACTTACGCTCCCTGCTATCCCTTTAGGTAGCAACTGGTAGACAAAACAGAATAATTTCATAAAAAACAGGTTAACACCCTGAATAATTTTGGTGGTAAAAAAGACCCATGTGAAAGACTAGAATTTTCTCTTAAGTAGAATGGGTGGAGGTTGGGGCCCTTTATAACCTTGTTTGAATCCACAAGGTGGAGAAATCTGGTGATATTTGGGTTCTACTAAGGAGAAATTGGTTTGT
The DNA here is from genome assembly GCA_004027455.1 of Hydrochoerus hydrochaeris. Taxonomy (NCBI): domain Eukaryota; kingdom Metazoa; phylum Chordata; class Mammalia; order Rodentia; family Hydrochaeridae; genus Hydrochoerus; species Hydrochoerus hydrochaeris. The sequence goes on along the minus strand of PVLA01007592.1, from coordinate 63,911 downwards.
GGAAGTGAAAAACTCTTACATATTATAGTAGCTTATTTTTCCAACAGGCAACAGTACATAAACACATATGCACCATATCAGTGGTATTAAAATTCCATCAGAAGATGGAATCGACCAGAGGAAGAATAGGATCAGTTAAGGAAGGGGGTGGTCTTTAAAAAGACTCTTTAGGTGAGCAATGATGAAATAAAATTTAGAGAACTAAAACAAAGCTCTACTTGAGAGGTGGATAAAAGTACTTAAGAGATGTGCCCTCCTGAAGTAAGAATAGGGTCAGGGACCAGAAGGACCAGAAGACGAGGGCATTCTAAGTGGCAGAAATAACCTATACACAGGCTTCCAGAAAGAGAAAAAGGCAAACAACATAAAGTACAATTGCATGGTCAAATAAGATAAGGTCTGAGAAGGGTTTATTGGATTTAGCAATTAGGAGGTCACTGGTCATTTAACCTATTTGTGCTTCAGTTTCAATAGAAATAAACTGTAAGAAATAAACCTTTCCTTTCCCAAATTAAATTGAAAAATAATCTCTAAGGCAACTTACAGCCTAAAGACTCTCTCACAAGGTTGGGGTTTTTTACACACAGAAACACACAAACACATCCACACACTCACAATACACATGCCAACCTTCCACTTTAATATAGTTTCCTACCTCTCTGCAGCTACATTTGCCTTTGGAGAATTCAGTTCTCTTTGTTTAATTATAACAATACTTTGAAACAAATCAGTTATGAGATTCTACTGTGCCCTGATAAACTGAGCTGCTGGACAGTAAACTGTTTAATATCAGTTCCTGTAAACATTTCTAATACCTCATAAATATTTTTGCAATGCAATAAATTCTTGAGCATATGGATACCTGATTTTATTTCATTTTTTAAAAAATGATTTAAAAACCCAGATTCTTTCCAATGAAGGGAAAAAATCATTTCCTCTTAAAGCTATCATGTGTTCATTATTGACTAAGTGCTTCCTATGTGTCCAACAATACAATATGTGCTTGGGAAATATCAGTGAATTAGACAAACAGTTTATAGCTTCCAGGAGCTTAGGGGTAAGGGAGGTGGCAAGAGGAGTGGCTGAGAAGTGAATGATACTATCCTAACTCAGTCATTGCTCTCATTTGGTCATTTTGGTGATAATGGCTAATTCTTAGACTTGTTCCTGGAAGCAGAGCCTGAGGAATAATGTGAAGTATCGACATTCTGAAGGGAAAGACAGTAGCCTGGAAAATTGCTCTGCAAAGCTGATCCCTCCTCTTTTGCAGACCAAATCCCATCTCATTGCTAAAAGTGTAAAATAAAATTACAAATGAAACCAATTGCCTTGAAATTGTAAAAGTGAGTTTTAAATTAATGACACAGTAATATATGTACTTCTTTATTACATTAAACAACAAATCAAACAGCTGTACTAACTATGGTTTTGAACTAGTGGTGAGCATAAATGACACATTGAAGTACTTGCCACCCTACTGTGTGTTGCGTAAATATTTGTGATTCCTCATCATGATGGGCTCAAGCATGGCTTATAGTCCTGTGGTACATTTATAACTGAACAGAATGTTAAATTTCAGAGATTAATAATGATACTTTTTTCCTTTCTAAATTCACAACTCCCCCTGAATTCCATCCAGAAACCTCCTCAGGGTCTGTAGGTCCTTTTCTGGGGCTAAAGCTAAACCAGGATTTTCCCTTTCATAACATTGCTCCATAGTCACTTCTAGGCTACAACACTGGAACCTCCCAAATGTGCAGCTTGTCCATTATGTGGGCCACACTGCCATCCAATGGCTCCTCCTGAAGAGTTTAGTCTTAATAACATCTGCAACAAAGCAGCCTTTTAGGGCATTAGACCAAACCTGCAAATTAATGCACTGGCTCATCACAATTCATTAATCAAACTCAGACTGGATTTAACAACAGATTATTAAAGTCTTAAAATTATAACCACAGAAAAAAATAGCAGTTCCCAGAGGGTCAAATGTAATGTGAATGGTTTTGCATAAAACTATAAACCTGCTATTAAATTAAAAACAGGAAAAAATTATGTCCACTCCTTATCTCCAGTTATTTTTTTAAAGGAATGCTACACTAATTTATTTTTGCACTGTTCCTGGTTATACAGCAAAAGACAAAAGGTTAAAACACAATGGTTCTTTTGATGTTTGGTTGAGTAACTTACACTAATACGTACTGACTGAGGTGAAGAAATTAATGAAATTACTCCCATAATTCATTACTAATGGAGCACTATACATGCTTTCAACTGACAGTTCATGTAAATTCTGCTCAGACACTGAGGCACCTCGCAGTAACTGATGCTTGGACTCAGTCCTGCTAGTTTGTATCATAGCAGAGTGTGGCAACCTTGTTCTATAGACCCCTGGTCTACCCTCCATGTGTTCATTCTCAGCAAACAGATCCATTCTCTCTGTGAACAAAAGGAGAAAAAGAGAAGTGATGATCTTAATTTTGCTTTCTTTTCAGGGAATTTCAGAGGACTACGGGGGATCTCCCCAAATTTATAAACATCCAGAATGCTATAAGTTGGCAGTTCCCCTTGGTGTACACAACTGTGCAATGAATTTGTTTATAGTTAATATTTTAAAGTAGTGATCATGAAGAGAAAAGAAGCAATAAGAGTTGTGGAAAGATCAATGTAAAGAACTGCATGATTTTGTGACATATTTGCTCTTTCACAATTATAATTAAATCATTACATCTGTTTTTGCAGAAACAGATGGAAAAATTACTAACACACATGCTGGTCAGGTAAGTAGATAGATGGCATTTCTGGAAATACAAAATGCTTAATGTAGTTTCTTGATATTTATAAGATATTTTGGTGTTAGTACTATTTTAAATGCCAAACTCCTAATGGTCAGAGACAATATCCTTGTTATACATCTGAAGATGATTAACAGTTTCTCTTTGAAAATGAGCTCCTATATATTGACTATACCAAAATGATATAAAATGAAGTCATGGATATGACAAAATATACCCCAAATTATATAGAATGTGAATAATTTATTACTATAATAAATGTATAATGTAACAAAGAAAAGTCTATAGTACTCAATATCTTCAAAGCATTTATAAATATAATGGAATTCTAACGTAGCATGATTCAGATTGGGATTTTGGTTACACTGTGGTCACATCATAAACAACACACACATAGCCCATTTTGTCACCTTTCTCCCAACGCCTGTAGTTCATTCCTGCTGTCTCATGATTACAATCCCTCTCAGCACAGCAGTGAGGCAGCCTCTACTACTTTTTCAATGCTCGTTACAGGAATGTATTCACCCGGGCACAGTACTTAGCACACATTTACTACACAAATATTTATTGAAATAAAGAAGCAAACTCCCTCTCCCTCAAATGTTTATTGAAATACAGAAATCAACTGCCTCTCCAAATGAAAACCTACTGTGCTAGCACTGTCTTTCCAAAACCAGTTTAATCACTACTAGTTCTCACAGAGTGCTATCATAAGGGATTAACCACAAGTATGTGCCTCAAAAATATTTTGGAATTATTTAGTGAGAATCCATCCTCCAGATGTTTATCTTTCTATTGTGAGGATAGCTGTATACACCAGAAGAAGTTATATTTACTTGAAAATATGACAATAAAACACATACCATAGAAGCTATGGGCAATCTAGTAGGCCACCAAGATACAAAAATTAAGCAAATCTTAACTTTGGAGTGGTAGTATTTTTTTACTAAAGAGTACTATTTAGATTCCTTCCTACTGTAAGTTGAAGTAGCAATTTTTCTAATGCATAAAGGCCCTGCTCTAGAACATGCATCTGCTAGTAGTAACATAAAACAGCAACCTGTGATAGAGATGACATAGACATTACATCACCTCCTTAGTAGGAAATTGAGGGAGATTCCGCAGCTCCCCTCAGATTCTCTCAAGGGAGGTACAAAGCAACATTAATTCTCACTAAACCACGCACAAAATAGAAGTTTCAGGATAGCAAGATGGTCAACAGCTTGGGCTATGGTGTCTAATTGTATAAATTAACACCCAAGTTTTCTGACTTCCCTTTATGGACAACTTTCTTAGCCTTTTTGTTCCCAATGTCTTCAATGTTCTTTTCTTATCATCTTCTTCTCATAAGCAAAATAGATATGGCAGTAAAAACCAACACTGTGGGGTGGTAATAATAATTAAGTGAATCGATAAATATGAAATGCTTGTCTGGCACTTAGAAAGTACTGACTAAAACCTGAAATATTTGGTGCTTCTTTCTGCTCTGTGGCTACAATAGAAGACAGAAATTTGCTTACCCACAATTCAGCATGTCAGCTAACCAGCTTCCAATCACCAAGTTATATTGAACATTTAAAACTCTACAACCTTAAAAAATAACAGAGTCTGAAAGCAGTTCTCACCTAAGACACTGTGAATGGCAAATCCTTTGACACAATCCCCACACAGGAATTCCAGATTCATTACAGTGACCTTGAGACCCAAATTAGTTGGTCTTTGCTTTTCATTTTAATTTTTTTAATAATTTAGTGTTTCACCTCTAAATCGATCATTTTAACTCTGGGCTCTAGGTTTCTAGCTCTTAAATAACAGTGAAGGGTAGAAGTGAGCGGGTGGTAAGTGAAAACAGGGAGGGGAAGGAACAGTATCATAACTCCTGTCCAGAAAATCAACAGAGCCTCCATAATAGTACATTGTTTAAAGGTGAGGAAAGAGAGAACCAGTGGTTCACCCTGTAATGTAATTTCCAATGTACAAATGTAGAATGTAGGGCAAAAGACCACTGAGGTGGTAATTATTGAAATTTGAACCTACAACTGAACATTCTCAGGTGCCTGTGATTTGCACTTTAATTGACTCTTCTTTCTTGCTTTCTTTCTTTCTTTCTTCTTTCTTTTTTGTCATTGTTTTCTTTGTGAGACAGGGTATTGCTATGCCATTCAGGCTGGCCTTGAGCTCATTGTGTAGCCTAGGCTAGTCTCGAACTTGCAATGATTCCTCCTGCCTCAGCCTCCTGGGTACTGGGATTACAGGCGTGTGCCACCACACATATCTCAATTCAGTCTTCTAATCAAGAAAAAGTCCAAATTTAACTTTTATTACTATTATTTCTTAGATAAAACTAGCTTTAGTAAATTATAGCTATTAGACTCTTTTAGCCCATTGCAGATAATAATAAAAATAAATCAATGTCATGGAAATCTGTCAATTTTAAGAACAGCTTGAAATAAAACCTTTATATAGATTCACCATATATGATAAAACAAAAAACCTAAATGTTTTAGATTACTAAAATTTAAACCTATGAATTTAAAATTACCAGACATACAATGGGCATACCCATGTAATCTGAATTAATCCTTTGAAATATCTCATTCATTAAATGAATGTTGAATAAACATTTGCATTCCTTGCCAAGGAGAAATTTTTTTCAACTACAACACAGAGACGCTAATGAACTCTCTAGATAGTGGTGGCAAACACTCTAGATGTTTCTTCTTGGTTGGAAAAGCGAAGAGATTTCATTAGTTTATGGGAGAAGATAAAGAGCAAAATGAACATCCCACAGTCGGAGGTATACAGAATAAGGTATAAATTCCTTCCTCGGAAGAATCTTTCACACTGTAAGTCACTCCAAGTAAAAATATCTAAGTAACAGAGGGCATTACCACAAGTAAAAAGCCACATGACCATAGACAAACTCGACTGTTGAGCTTTACCCTAAGGTATATTTTATAAAATCATTCTTTCTGGATCAATAAAATGCAAATGCTAAAATTATCCTGTTAACCATCAAAATAAAAAGAACCTTGAGAATAAAGTTGTCATTCTTAATTAAAATGGGCTCTTTAATTCCTTTCCTCTAAATAACTAAAGCAGATATTAATACAGTAAACACTTAGCTGACTAAAGAAAGATCTGTCCATACCCCCAATTAGTGAACACTTAATTTATATATGATGCAGTTCATAACTATTTAGCATCATGGTTGGGGTAAGTCTCTTTGGCACTTTTTAAATGATTAAATAGTCTCTATCCAACTGAAGAGATGTCTTCAGAGTTGCATTTTGCATGCTAAAACATTCTTTAAACACACAAGCCATTGCTCAGATTTAAAAGGAAAAAAGCTTACCACCAGTACATTCATTATATCTTTATTAAAGCTGGACTTTTCCATAGGGTTATGCACAGCTGAAAATGAGGCTCAGTTTAATAACAAAGCAAGCATTCCTACCACTACAAAAATTATAAAATTTTAATGTTTAATGTGTTCCTTAATTATAGAAAACTCTGCAAAGAATAACATCCTCAAAATTTGCTATGCAAATGTTCTTAATTTATGACAAAATGCCTCTTGAAACACAAGTATTAAATCTCTATTAAATTTGTTGAGATAATGTATTAATATGTATCACTAAGGTCTTAAATTTCTAAGTAGCAATGCTATTTGTTAGATGTAAATAAGGATTACCTTAATTAAAATACACTATCCTCAGCCTCTCAGCAGATTTAGTTTTATCTTTATATAGGACAGGTTCATTATCCATCTCAAGTTAATAAAAGAATGACCTACTGTGGCTATTTCTTTTAAAATTTAATTTTAATTACTATTTTGTTAATGTAAATAAAGTACTAAGGAATCATGAGTAGGATCCAAAAGCAGTTTTCAAAACTTAATTAAAATACCTCTTGAAAGCTTCAAAAGGGGTTTAGCACTTTTGGTTTGATAACTGATGGCCTTAAAAATACACCATTAGGCATTAACTCTATATTTTTAAAAAGTTGAATGAAACATACTACACCACTTTCTTAGTCTGCACTGTGAACTAATGGCCTAACTAGGTGTTAACAAAACCTTTAATTCAAGATTTCAACGTTAGACAAAGGCTCTTTAAAAAGAAATGAAATGAGTAACCATTATGCAATGCCTTTACAATACACGAAGCTTAAATGCATTCAGGGGTTTTGCATAAAGCTATCATGGTTTAATCCAAAAGATTGCAGATGTGCTCAGTTTGTCTTCTGGTCCTTCAGGACCTGAATATAAAATTAAAAGGCTGGTATATGTTGTATAAAATTCAGTAACAGAGTTTTATTAGGCAGCTTCCTTTTCCACCTAAATTTCAAAGGTTTACCTATATATTATTGATCTTATCTGTGAACATATTGATTCAGTAAGGAGCTTTTAAACATAACACAACCCATAGATTTTATTGAGATTCACAACTTCTCATGAATAAGATAAGAATATGAAACAAAGGATATAACAAAGAGCGTGCCCCAGGCAAAAAACACAGTCTTTGTGATCCTCAAAATACATTTAGCAGCACTTACATTGCAAACCTAGCAATGTTATGGTTCATGATGCAATGTGTGTCTTTGTACCACTCTGCTTGACTGCTTCCAGTATGTAAAATCCAGGAATTCATTAGCAATAATGAATTTTTCTTCTTATTCTACTTAATGGAAAAGGCATTTTGCCAAATACCACTCCTAATGCTTTCAAAAAAATTTTTAGCATCCCATTCTGTTTAGCATAAAGTCATAGGTCTTGACTTTTAAACATTAGAAGTCCCAATTTCAGGTGTTTTTGAAAATTGATTAAAATTAAAAACAGGTTGTATGACTAAAATGATGAGATAACAACTAGGCTGCGGTACTACTAAATTTCCACGATTCTATATAAACTGCAAACGACTTAATTGAACTAGAGAAATTCTGTAAATATGAGTGAGTCAATCTTTCATATCTCTTTTTATTCACCATTTAGGAAATTACCAATGTATAAGTAAGTTGTCTTTCAAGATCTTATTTACATGTCAAATTTTTGAAATTTAAAATGAGTATTATCCTAGAAGCATTTAACAGTGATTAAGTTTATCCTAAAAAATAATCTATAAAAAGCTTAATGTAACCTTATAGCATAGCTCAAAGACAGTGAAACCTAGCAGAAGGTAAAACTGTTTCAATACTAGTAATTAAAGAAAATGAAAGTCAAATTGAATAAAATTTTATTATTCTTAAATGCTCTGAGAATAATGGATTTAATTGAAAGAGAAAGCACATGTAGATAAGACATTTTCTGGATAGGACATCTGAATTTGTTCAAGGTCTTTGAAGTTGTCGCCACCAGTTCTGTGTAGCAGAAAGCAAAATTGTTTCAATAATAGTAATTAAATAAAATGGAAAGTCATATTGAATAAAAGATATTTTATTATTCTGAAATACTGTAGGAATAATAGATTTAATTGGAAGAGAAAGAAAATGTAAATGAGATATCTGTGAGTGTTCTAGAGAGGGCTTCTGAGATTTCTCCAGGTCTTTGGAGACTGCTTCCACCAGTTCTGTGTTGGGCTTTAATTTCATATGACTATATAACAACATGTATTCATTGTATAGCACTGGTAAAGTTTAAAATGATTACTCCAGAAAGGCAAATACTGAATGTCCTTGCATATGTGAAAAAGCCAAAAAAGTTGATCTCATAGAAGAGAATATAATAATGGTTACTACAGGCTAAGAAATGTGGGAGGGAAAAGGAAGACAAAAGACAGTTAACAAATACAGGAGTACAGTTTAACAAGCAGAATAACATCAAATATTCCATAACACAGTAGGTAACAATGGTTGACAAAAATTAATTTTATATTTCAAAATTGCTAGTAGAGAGCATTTTGAGTGCTCCCAACACAAAGAAACGATTAATAGTTGAGTGATGGATTCACCAGTTATCCTGATATGATCATTATACACTGTATACATATATTCAGATATTGCATTGAACCCCATAAATATGTATAGTTAATGTGTCAGTTAAAATAAATACAATAAAATTAAAAATAAACAAATTTTTAGAAAGCAAAACAGTAAACAAAAACACATGCTCTTTCTGTTGTTACAGGTATTCTGTACTATTAACTGTAACTTTATCAACAATAGTAAGAAAAACTTTATAATTATGATGGAGAAAGAAAAGAGGTGATGGTGGAGTTTTTCTCTAGTTAACTAGGCATGCTTTGAAAAAAGGAAATGAGGTAGGAAGGAATAATAAGAAAGGAGGAAAAGGTTAAGTGAGAACTGAGTGCATGTAAGAAAATGATGGTGTGAGGTCTGATGGTTGAGAGAGGATTTATTTGATTTTTGTTTGAACAGTGTGTGTGTGTGTGTGTGTGTGTGTGTGTGTGTGTGTGTAAAACAGAGAATACATAAAGAAGCAAGAACATTATGGTTCCTAACACCAATCTTTTCATTTAAGTTAGTTTTTTCATCTCAGTTGTTTCTTTTGAAGGCAAAATGTGCTCAAAGGGAGGGTAATGTATATGATCTCTGAAAGATAAACGATAATGGCTTTTGTTTCTGCAGAAATAAGCATTGAGAAAAGGCATAATAAATACATTTTAGAATAATTCAGTCAGTGTTTTCATAAAACCACAATGGTAGAGTTATATTAATGCAAAATATTTTGTTTATATTTTGGCCCTTTGGGACCCATGAAAACTACTTAGCCAATAGTGTACTGCATAAAATTCAGAACCAGAGCCACCTTAAGCAAAGACAAAAGCCAAAAAAAGAGTCAAAGACACTGTCACAGTCTTTCATATTTTTACATTGGCATGAAGTCCCTTCGGAGTGTGTAATGCTGCTCATGCCAGTCTGAACTTCTTTCAGGGGCCCTGTCTGTGATGGCATACTGACAGCGGGAGTGGGAATGAGAGAAAGATTCCCAGCAACACCATTATTGCCCACTAACCCCTCCATTGTCCAAAGCGTTTTGGTTGATCTAGACAAAACATTAAAATAAGATAAAGAAATGCATAAATTGGAAGGAAAGAAAGAAAGAAATAGCATTATTATCATGCTTCACAATGATATTAGAAAATTCAAGCAAATCAAGTAAAATCTATTAAATACAAGAGTTCAGAAGCATAACAGCAAAATACAAAATCAATAATTTTTTCTTAGACTAAGAACAATTGGTTGGGAAGTATACTGGGAAAAACATTCCTCTCATAACAGAAATTACAAAGAAAAAGAGACAGAACACCCAAAAGAAAAATGGGCAAAGAATATTAACAAGCAATTAACAGAACTATGCAAATAACCAATTAACATATGAACAGATGTTCAAGCCCAATAATAATCAAAGAAATATAAATGAAAACAAGATGCCATTTTCCCTTTATGAGAATTGAAATGATTAAAAACATGGGTAATGCTGTATCTTGACATGAAATGTGGAGGGAAAAGACACTCTTTTACAAATAATATTACTCAAAGTCCAGACAGAAAACAAAGAGCTCTCACATAAATTGGATAATTTGAAGAACATTTAAAACAAGTTATTCATAAGGGTATGGGGTGGAGGAGGAGCTCACAACGGATAAGGCAGCCCTCTATTGGGGAACAGGGTCTGTTATTGGCCCTGGGCCATAAGCTGAAGGGCGATGCTCAACAGAGAGCCTCAATCTGTGACCTCAGGTCAAGTGAGGCAGCAGAACTCCAGCAACTTGCCCCCAAAAATCTAGCGGAACAGCACCTCAAACTGATTTCCATCTATCCCCACCATCCTTGGTGCTCCAAGCTGTCCCCAGAGCACAAACGGGGTGGAAAAGGGGACAGGTGCAAATGAGCATAAGGACAAATAGACGAACAACAGAAAATACCCAATATGTGTTGGGCAAGAATAGGTTAATGAAAGCAAGTTGGATCACAACTTGGCAATAAATCACAAATTTGAATATTCCCATGTATCATAAATATTTAGTTACTTTTTAAGATAGTGAGAAAACTGTCAAACCATCAGCAGTTTTTTCAAAAGAGGGTTGGGGAGAAAGTCAAAGTTATGGAGTCAGCCAAACCTGGATTTTCATCCTGATTCTAGCTACTCAGTTGTTTGTTTGTTTTCTTTGTTAATAAAAAGAAAAATAATCAAATTGACCTAAGGGAAAAGGTTTTACTCAAGATTTTCAATACCAAACCACAGGAAGTCATTGCCTTCATAAACATCCAGATTCAGAGACTCCAACACCACCACATTCTGTCTCTCTACTCTCTCTCTCCCACCTGCCTCCTTCCCCAGCATCTATAAGCACTGACTGTTCATCTGGGCTTCATTCTCTCAGTCCAGCTGTTCCCAAATGTCTAACCTATGGCAACACTAAATGTATACTCTGGAGCCTCTCAACCAAAGAGGAAAGTTTCCCTGGTGCTTCAATTAATTATCCTAGGATACACCTCCAATTGGGCAGGCCTGGTCACATGGTCAACCATGAACCAATCATAAAACAGGTCAGAGAACAAGGTCAGTGTCTTGAACACATTACAATAGAGTAAGGGACTTAAAGATACCAGGCAGAGACAGATATTGTCTTTTAAGTACATGATTTATTAACACATCAATTCACACAGCAAATCCTTACCCCTATAAGGCAAACACACAAAAGAGATAATATGGACCACAATGACTACAATATGTACTATACTGTCTCTTGCAGAAGACATTTGCTGACCCTCGATTTACATTCAGAATAGATTATCTTTCAAAGCATCTCACTGCCTCTCTATATAAAATCTGAAAAATTTATGTTAGATGCCACCAGTAGAAGGTATCTGGTGTTTCAGTGAGGGGGGAGCAAATTCACCTTGGAGGAATGAAGGACGATACAAGATGTTTTTTAAAATGTGCCAAATGATAATATATCCTTAGGATAGGATAGAAGAAGGGAATAGGGTTATTGATTTTCACATAGTGCATGGACTGCCCACTGTTATGTGAAGGGTTATGATGATGAGTGCCTGAATTTATCATTACATATCATTATTCATAATATCTACTGAAAACTTTTGTAGAATGAAAAGTTTAGAACTAAACCCTGAATTGCATTCTAAATTTATACTATTCAAAGCAACAAAAATAAAAGGAGTAAGAGTAATTATTTATTAAAATTTTTATAATGGAAACAAAAAAAGTTTTGAAGCAGTTTGTAATATCAGAAAATAGTATGCTTTCACTATACACAAAAATAAGAACTTCAGATTCAAAGCAACTCTCTGGGGTTTTCTAATGTATTATCTATTTTCTTATTACAGCAATAACTTTACACCATCCTTGAAAAAGAATTCCTACTATGTTCCTAAAAATCTCTTAAGACTAATCATATAAGCTTGCACAATTTTCTCTCACACACAGCCCATGTAAGCAATATTTCTTATATAATCAGAACACAGACATTAAGAACAACTCTTACGCAAAGAAATGGAATAATAAATTCATGAATAGCTTTTATCACTTATTTGCTATATATTTTAGATGTAGATGAACATTATCTAGGATCTAGATTCATTGTGTATCAAAGCTTTATAGAATATCTTAAGAATTGAAAAGAGAAATTTGGTAAGTTCTTCATGGACTCTGACAACAGAGGTGAAGAAAGTAGAAGGCATTCTCATCACAGTACCTGACAAGGTATAAATGTTTCTGTCCCTCCGAACTTCATTTGGAAACCAAATCCCCACTGAGATGGTATTGAGGGGACATCATTAAATCATGAGGCCCCTACCTTCATGACTAGAATTAAAGCCTTTTGTGTAAGAGGCTTCACAGAATTGTCTGGCCTCAGTCCTCTGCCGCAAGAGGACGCAGCATTCATGCCCTCTGGAGGGTGCAGAGGTTAAGCACTCTCTGGGAAATACAGAGTGAGCCCTCACCGGACACCAAATCTGCAAATGCCTTGAACTTGGACTGTCATCCAGAGCTGTAAGAAATAAATTTCTATTGTTTATGAGTTACCCAACTGAAGGTATTATCACTAGACTCTTTCTCAACATTAAAAATAAGATCTACCCAAAAAGAAATAAGGATCCACTGGGCTATAGAGAAGAGAAAAACAACTTGAGTTCTGACCACAACTTGTTATCTGCATAATCTTTAGCAAGTTATTTAATCTCTTTGCCATGGCTTTCTCTACCATCTAAGCAGCTGTGCATCAAAGCCCTTTGCAAAGAGTAAAGTATTACAAGAGATGTGAGTCTGTATTACTCTACTGTCCTTAATAATTTTTCCTAAGGAGTCAAAAGCAGCTGATTTAGAAACAATACACTTCATAGACAAAGCCAGACCTTTAAAAAGCAAGTTTCCATGACCACTTAGGGTTAAGAAATCATGGCATATTTCACATGCAGCATTACAAGTAAGAATTAAATAGGAAAAGGTTGATGGGTTGAGAGGAATACAGTACATCTTGTTGTAACTCACAATTTCTTTGTCTCATTGGACCTGATAAAACTACAGTGAAGACTTGATTGGAGAGTGCATTTTACCTGGCAGATTAACCTTTGTACATTACAGGATTTGGGTTCAAAAGCTGATGACAAAACCACCATGTGTCTAAAAATTGATCTTCTCAGTTCTACTGTGTAAACCAGCAGAAACTGCTATGCCTGTTAATTAACCCCTGAATCCCGTCAAGGTAATTGAAGCATAAACTTAAAATGAACACTTATATGGCAGATAAGTAAAGAATTCTGGAGCATGCATCTGCCCACCCTATGCCCTCTTTCTAACTCAGCTTGACAAAAAGCAGATTCTACAGCATTTAGCCCACATGCACTGAAAGGAGTAAAATCATACTTGGAAATCCAACAAAAACATAGTGCTTCAGATAACATTATCAAATATATGTCTTATAGATATGTTGTCTTACAGACTTTCCTTGTATTTTGTGTATGTAGAGAAAAGATAAACAGATTCAACTGTTGTCTTTTTAATTTGGTTAAAGATGGTCATGTTAGACTAATGATGAGATATCAACTACTTTTACTTAGAAATTTATTTTAGTTATAGACAATGATCTGTTTGGCTTTGTTCAAAATCAGCTCCAGGATGATCTTTCTTATATTTCCATTAACTATGAAATTAAATAGAGGAGGCAATTTTTAAAAGAGAAATATTGCTTTTAGCCTGAAATCCTAAGTGTTGAATTTCTGCCTGCAGTGAGTTTTTTCAATTAAATTATAAACCATGGGTAATAGAGATTTATAATGGGAGTGCTGATACAATCTTAACCATAGGGAAACCATCCGACACGCTTTATGCAGTATAGGGATGGATTATTTGCATTAAATTATCTTTAGGAAATGCAAACAAAACAAAGAAAAATGTAAAGCTTGTTTCATTATTAGCATAAAATTAATGTTCTTGAATACATAATTGTTCCATACCCAAAGCATTAACGGATTTTATTCTTAGAGTTCAAAGACCTCCTAATTAATATGCAAAATGGCCTCATTTTTAAGCAAGTTTATTTTTTTCTTCTCAGAAAAGAGACAGTTCTTTGCTGGAGGAAAATACTAGGAAGTTTAGGAAACACTAACTAATATTGATATAAAAGCTCACACATATTCACATAACCAAAAACAACCACTGGATGCTCTAAGAATATTTATAACTCTTAAGTGTATAATACTATAAATTGTGTGATTAACCAAATATTATCTAGCTAAGGAAGACCAAGTTTACAAAACATAAAAATGAAGCATAGTCTTTCTCTAGAAAGGCTTACCTATTTGTTAACAGTTTTAAAAAACTATTAAAAAGAAAGTAAATCCAGTAGAAAGAGAAATTCTAAACCTCATTGTGAAAATCTCAATTACATGACTCAATCTAATTTCACAAAGCAGAAACTCTCCAATTTACAAGCTTTAGGTTGCCAAAGTTTACCATAAAAAAGAAATAATTAATTTATTTTTTCCAGGCAGATTAGTAACTGTTTATTGGGAACATTCTTCCATATTAATATAGATAAACGAGTCTACCTTGTTTTCTGTCTGTGTTTCTATTTTTTATTAGCACATGTTTGCAGTACATAATGGCCACATTCCTTGGGGAGGGTTGGTACAGGTACACAATGTATCTTGATGGTTTTTTTCATCCTTTCCCCTCCCTCCTCACTCTCTCCATTTCGTGATCCCCTTCCCTTTTGCAAAAGATCCATCTCCCTATTTTACATTAATCTATTGTCTTGCTCTTTAAAAATAATAAAGTTTAAATTACACAATTTTTTTTAAAAGTTATGCCGACAAATGGCTGTTTTTCAAAACATACTCAGAATGCTGTAGTTCTTGGAAGTGATTTACTGAGTTTCCTTTAATAAATTTGTCCAGTGTTGATAGTACTGAACAACTAATTTTTATTCTAAATGGCTTTGTATTTTTACAGAATTTATGCTCTTTAGTGCATTTGACATGTTACAAATCAAATCACATAATAATATTGTTATGCTTTAGAAAATAGAGTAGTTTCTTTTGATCAGGAAATAATACTCCTACAAAAGAGATGTAAGCCCTTAAAATGCTACAGTACCAAAATGTCTCCCTTATTTGAACAATGTTATATAAATCTGTAAGATTCAACCTCCATCTATAACACTAAGTTCACTGCCAAGATTAGGAATGATATTTTAATATGCAGTATTCACGTGGCAAATATTGATCAAGAACCTACTGTACTATTATCTGGATATAGTTTAATTGTGTCCTCCAGTGATACATGTGTTAGGAGTTTGTTCTCCTAACATGTTGCCATCTGGGAGATGGTGTGGCACCTGTAAGACTTGGGTGTAATGGGACGTAATTAGGTCACTGAAAGTGCTGTCTGTAGAAGGCTTTAATGTAGCTTTCCTGGGACCTGGGCAGTTCTCCCAAAGATTGTTATAAAAGATCAAGTCAGACCCCTCCCCTCTTTCTGGTTTTGTTTCTCCATGTGATCTCTGCCTCTCAAACATGCTTCCACTCTGAGGCCAACCATCAGAAGGCCCTCACCAGAAGGTGAACAATGAAGCTACCCAATCTTGAACTTTCAGCCTTCAAAGTAAAATCTTTTCTCTGAAAAGAGCCAAACTCAGGTATTTTGTTGTAGTAACAGTAAAAAAAATAATATATATTTCATAGAAAGAAATGGGTAGGGCTCTGATTATTACCATTACCCAATTAGGAGCTCATATTTATATTTCATGATTATATTTATATTCAATTATAACCTGCAATTAGAATGTTGGAACATTTAATCAGAATATTCAGGATAAAAATACATATCAAGAACATTAGGAAAAAATTACTTTTCTCAAAAATTCCTCTAAAATTAATGAAGGAAAAAAAGAAACAATCAATGTTTTTCTCAAGCCCTTAACACATAATTGTTACTCAAAAACAGTTGAGAATGAACAAATATATGATAATATTAAACTATATTCAGGTCAGATTCCCATTCTAATTTTAATAAAATTAAAACCAGAAAAGTTTAAAAGTATACAATAAAGTAGAAAAATAAAGACTATATTTTTAAAAATCTACTTTGAAAATGGCTCTACTTATTAAAATGTCTTTAAAAAATAAATAAAATGTCTTAAAAAATAAGATTATGTAAATGAATCAACTTCCCATGATGAATGTAATTTTTATGTATTAATAAAAATAAAATGAACATGTATATTAAAAATAAAAAATTTGAAATCTCAATAGAAGATCTTGCTATCAACTTATTAAATAAGCATATACCAATTTTTTTGTATATGCCAATTTTTAAAATGACATTCATCATTCAGTTCAATATTCTACGTTTCAAGCTGGGCATGGTGACACACCCAACCTTGACACTCAGAAGGCTGAAGCAGGAGGATCACTATGAGTTTAGAGTGTGGTAACATAGTGAGTTCAAGGCCAGACTCAGTCTCGAAAACAAGCAATATATTTCCAAAAATTTGATTTAAAATGTGTTGAAGTCCAGAATAATGACTGAGATTAAAAGGGTTTTTAATTCTTTCACCAACGAAAAACTACTAACCTTTTTGCTAACTCTCCAGACCCAAAAATTGAAATCAGCATTATGTAAAATGCTTTAAAAGAAGTGTTAAAAATCATATTGTTTGATGTGTGTTTTATTTTAAAGTCTTAGATAAGGGACAGCAAATTACTTCACGTACAGTTTACCAAATATTTTATATACACCTCCTTCTTTAAGGAACTTTTTACATGTGTGATGCTGGGCATCAAACTCAAGCAAGTTTGCCCCTTAGACACTAGGCAAAAGTTTTCCTGCTGAGCTGCAATCCCAGGTTCTTTGTTAAGGAAGTCACTTCTGAAGGATGAGTCTTCCTGAGAAATTACCACCCAGAGATCACTACCTGAAATGGTTCTGTTGTACTTCTGGCTAGGTAAAAGCACATCCATAACAGGTGCCACATTTTAAAGGGGACATTGACCAATTAGAATGTAATGAAAAGCAGTTTCCACGTGAATGAGAGAAGCTATAATTTTTGACAAATTATTCAAGCAATTTTGGAGAAGATTAAAGAAAGCCATAATATCTACTTTCAAATATTTGAAGGGTTATCATGGAAAGAGGCATATACTAATTCTATGTTTATCTAGAGACCAGAACTAAGATAAAAAACTGGAAGTTAAGGAAAGCAGATTTTAATGCAATACAAGAAAAGAACTTACTAGTTCGTGTGTGGGGTGGTTACAATAACAGCTGCTTGGTGAGGGTGGGACTGACCTCTGGAGGTTTTCAAGAAGGAGTTGGAAATCTATCACAGTTATAATTTTTAAAAATTACTGCAAGGAATGGAAAGTTGCACTAAAAAACTACTAATTTTCTAAGTCTCAGATTTGATTTTTTTAGATTTAGTCATTTGAATAAAGGACATTTTTATGGTATGTTAGTTTCCCTAACAGTCAAATATTTTAAGATAAATCTAATGTTGTGATATACAGAATGTCTACTTCTAAACAAAAAGTATAATTTGGTCATTTAAGATTTGGTATGAAACAAGACATACAGTAAGTTTCAGGTATCAAGCATTGCATGTTTAATCATATATAAATAATTAAAATAATAAGAAAATAGCTTTTATTTGTGAGGAAAATCTATGAACTTACCATGACTATAAACTTACGGAGGTTTTTGTTGGTTTGTGTTTTGTTTTGTTTTGTTACAGTTTAAGAGTGAAGAAAATTATCTTTCCTTTTTAATTTGCCAGAACTTAATGGAACTGATATTTTCCCTAAGAGGCTATAACTACTGGACCATAATTGTTCTCTGGCTCTTTGAGTTCTCCTTTCTTTCTCTTGTACATAGGACTAAAGTGCTAATATAATTGTCTTTCATGTGTAGGCTTAAAAACGTATGCCTTAGCCCTGGTTTTGCTACCAGGTATATGAATGGCTTTGGGTAAGTAACTTATTTCAGTATCCAAAGTTAAGAAAAATGAAGTTGGACTAGACACTTTTTTAGTTCTTTCTAGTCTTAAGATGTATACAAACTTCTACATATATGAGTCCTCCCTTTTCCACTGGAGACATGTTCCCAGACCTCCAGTGGATGACTAAGCCCACAAATAGTACCAAACCCTATGCATACAGTACTACATTTTCCACATATATATTAATATATTATGAAAATTAATTTTAGACTTGGCAAGTAACAGATTAATAATAATAATAAAATAAGACAAATACAACAGCATACTGTGAGTTATGATCAAAGTATATAATGAATGTTTAAATTTTTGAAGAAAAAATTTATTACTGTAAGTGCCTGACTTGCAGACATTCAAGTTGCAAACTTTCAGAGATACAATAGACCTCACTTTACATAGATGCAAACAAATCGTGGAAGTAGCTCATGTGTCTGTCGGACATTGCAACAGTTGTACTGTTGGTGCTTACCTTACAGTGCGATAATGTATATTAGTACAATGTTCAGTCACAGCCCAGGATGTCTGGAAGCAAGAGGAAAAGCAGTGGTGATTTGGAGGTTTGGTTTTTTTATGCTTTACATTGTATATTTGCATTTATCAGACTTACAAACAAATCTAACCTACAAACATCTTCCCAGAACTTATGCATAAGTTGGGGAATTATTTATAATAAAAGATGCAATGCCATTAATCCTCTTCAAAACCTTACTCCTATCCCAGTTTGAACACACATTCCTTCATTCTTTCTATTTTTTCAAGCAGTTCTGGAGTTCTGGAACTCTTTCATAAGGTATCATTTTGACACTCACAAAAGAAGACTTGCAGAACCAAAAGTGGTAGGCACAATGCAATAAGTATGTGTAAAGTGAGAGGGGGTATTTTGAGGAAAATCATTCTCTCTCTCTCTCTCTCTCTCTCTCTCTCTCTTTCTCTCTCCACTGTACTTTTGGCTATATGGTCAGTCACCATCAAATTTCAGGATCAAAACATGAATCTAATTTTCAAATACTATAATTTTGAGTACCAATAGAACTAATAAAAAGGAAAAGGAGATGGAGTTTAAGAGGACATGTTGTGATGGATTGTTCTACCGAGTGAAAGAAGACACCAAATCATTGGTAGCAATAGTAATAAAAGGTAAGCTCTACTACCTTAAAAATCATAAAATTTGGAAGAAGTGGAAAGGAAACGAGAGAACAGATAGCAAAGGCATTATTCCCATGTTTCTAATGAAATGGAAAGGAAAAGAAATCAACAAGCAGCAAATCCCTGCATTGACAGACATTAAAAGATTTGAGAAATGGCAAGGAACTTAGGGGAGAAGAAAAGGAGGAGGAGGGAGAAGAAGAGCAGCAGCAGCAACAGGAAAAGAAGAAACATCTGCTGGAACATGAACACAGAGTCACTCAGCAGAAGTGGCAGCTGAGGTCCTACCTGGACAGACATGGGGAAAGCGCCCTGCTTTTCAGCAAGCAGGGATCAGGGTGTTCTGCCAACCCTAGGCTTCCAACTTACATAGCGATCAATCTACTTCTCATGTAACTACAAAACACTTTTAAAATATATTTATCTCACAGATGTTTCCACAAAAGATTTTTTAAGTTTTATTTAAAGAGAAAAAAAATCAAAACAGACAAAAAAGGGAGGAAAACTACAGAATTTCAAAGAAAAAGAAAAAAATAAACTAAGAAATCACTAGTTGATAAATTACATATTGTCTTCTTAGATATAGTTGTTTAAGTTACAATATTAAAGCATACAAAGTGGTCATTTAAACAGTGAGGCTGCAAATAGTTCTGTTCAATGATCCAACAAAAACTTAGCAACATGGTTATCAATCCTTCACACTTAAATATACATGCAGTTATATCCTTTAGAGCACTTTCTTTTCCTCCTTTTGCTTTTTAAGTCCATTAGCTGTTTAGTTATATTGTGTTTCAGCTTGCTCAGTATCTTACTGATTTGTTTTGTTGTTATTTACTTTCTATTTTTTTATTTTAATTTTTTATTATTTTGAAGGTATTACAATACAACAGAACTAGAAGGAACAAAACTGAGACAGTGCAGTGAAATTGGTACAGAAACCCTAAACAGGTTACTGGCATAACAGTAATAGGTACCATGGTATATCTTGTTATCTTCACAACAGTTGTTCTTTCAATCAGGTGTAGCCAAATCAAAGGAAACACAGGACATTCTAGAACTTATCAAAGCAGAACATTGAATAGAGCAATACCATTAGTCAGAACAAAGCAAAACAATGATAATATTTGACTTCAAAGAGATGGTAGAAGGAAATCCCCCCTATTTGCTACATTGCATATGGTCAACTTCTGGCTCCCACTTGCTAACGGGAGTGGGGGGTTGATTCTCAGCCCGCGTGCAGGTAGGCTCATGGGAGCTGATGAGTGATTCTTCTTCCTCATGGCAGGGGCACTTACCGAGAGTGTGGGCAAATTGCCTTTGTGCGCTGTGCCCTGAGTCCCTCGTGGCCGGAGCTCTGGAGCTGCTGGTTCTCCTCCCAGCTCAGGCCAGGGTCGCTTCTGGCGCGGGCAGGCAAATTGCCTTGGTGGGCTGCTTCCTGAGTCCCTCCATGGTCGTATCTCCACAAAAGTTCTGTTAATCAAGGAACTGAATGTTGGGAATCTCATTCATCCAGTGTTAACTGAGATGTTCCTTTGTACCTGGAGGGGCTAACACCTGGATGATTTATAAATATAAGTAACTTATTTAACCATCTAGAACAAAGCTCTAACTATAGAGGAACCAGATATATTCTACCTTTCTCTCATCTCTTTTCACTTGAATTTCTTGGGAATTCATGCTTGTGCAGGCTGATAATGTAAATCCAACATTGAGCGGAATGAAAACAAACCAAAAAAAAAAAGAACAGCTTAACTCATAGATATTTTTCCTCCAGTCTTTTCCCCTGTTTTCTTTTTTAATTTTGTGTGTTTGAGAGATTGCAGAGCAAATGTAGAGTAAATATGTTTGGGAGAATGTAGAACAAATGTAGAGTATCACTCTAAATCCACTATCAACACCGTGCAAATTTCCACAGGACACAAAGCAATTGCAGTAATAGAAACAAAAGCATTCTGAATTGACATGTATGTCATTAGAATCATGGGAATATAAACTAATAACGTTCTAATGCAATTGTATCAGTAAGGGTTTTACTAGAGAAACAGATATAACACAAGATATACAAATGTATAAGAATTATGAGAGGGTATCTATCTGCACACTGGAGAATGGAGGTTTCTGTCCAAGGTCTGGAGCAGACTGCAATTTACATGAAAGTCCATGGCAGGTCCATGGGTCTCTGAAGGAATGCTGAAGAGTGTACTGGGAGGCTGAAGGATCAAAGGCAGAAGCGAGTCTGCAGTAGAAGCCAGGAAATGACGTCCAAGCATAAGGTGAAGACTAGAGCTCCTCCAAAGAACGGAAGCTATTCTGTCCTTCCTCATTTCCCTTTTGTACTGTCCAGGTGATGAGTTGCCTTAGGGTAGGTCCTCTAAACCCTAGGGTGTACAAATTCTGAGCTGACTTAGTTAAGCTTCCAAACTTCTCAAATTGGTACAATCAACAACCATTAGAGAGATATTTTCCTACAAGTAGTCAAAGAAACTTTTATCTGTTTAGGAAATATTTATCTATTTGATGGCATCTGAAAGTATCAATGTACTTGTCTTTTCCACTACTCCTATATCCTTTCCTTGGTCTATACAATAGGTCATCCTACCTTCCCTGCAGCACACAGCAGCTGCTAAAGGTGGACACAGTGACAAGAGGAATAACATTGTTGGACACTGTTTCAGAAGCTTAATCTGAGTTAGATTTATTTTCTAAGAACTCAAAGCAAAAAATTTGAACCATAAACTTGGAATAATGTAAGATATTCTACTTGGAATAATTCTCAGTCACATTTTAGATGGTACCACTTGAACTAAAGGACCAAATGTCATGAAATCCAGGACTGGATTTGGCAACATCTGATAGAAAAGCCTAACATATATCTTTAAAATTTTTTGGTAATAATAATAACTGAACCCAGGCCTTCCACACTGAGCTACGTCTTTAGATTGTTTTATTTTTATTTTGAGATGGGGTCTTGCTGAGTTGCTAAGATGCACAGGCTGGGTTCAAATTTGCCATCCTCCTGCCTCAGCCTCTCTAGATATGGGCTACCAGGCCCAGCCAATGGTATATGCTTTCACAAACGTGTTCAGAATGGAATCCCTATTTTCCACTCTATGTCTACCCTCAGGTTTACCTCATCATTTAAGGCTGTCTTTGGAGTTGCCGTGATTTTGTCCAGAGCACAGGCAATAGAAAGAGAAAGAACAAAGGTGACAAAGATACCAGAGTGCTCAGCCATTCAAGAGGTCACACTGGAAAATTCTGATCCTGACTTTAGTCTTATGGTCATACTTAGTTTCCAGGAAAGATGAAAAAGATGGTTTTTATTCTAGATAGCATTGCACTTAGGTAAAAAAGGGGCTCAATTACTACAAGAGAAGGTTAAGGTGGGAATTAGATAAGCACCTAGTAATCTCTACCATGACTAGTTTTTTCTTTCCAGAGGATGTAGTTTTCTTCAGGCGGGAAGTGAAGGAGCTTTAAAGGAGTTGTCCTGAGAGGAAGAGATAGCAGTATCTGGAGATCAAGGAACCAACCTGAAAGGACTCGTGGCAAAAACCAAGGTGGTGCTCAGAGACCAGCTAGAAAACTGAATCCCAGGGAAGGCAGGGTCCGTGCTCACCACCATCCAGGTTCTACCCGAGTGAGAACCCAGCCACCCAAGGTAGAAGAGGTCACTCATCTATCACGACACCAAAAATGCTAGGCCTTCAGTGTCCCGAGGCTTAGCCTTGCCGGTGTGGATGATCCACCTGGGGCCTTCAGAAGACCATGAAACAGGAATCAGCACAAAGCCATCAGGGTGGGTTCTGACAATACAAAACTGCATTGGGACACTACACACTAGCACACAACAAGAGCAAGATTCTACCAACAGCAAGACAATGATGAACAATACTTCTACAGTTTGAAAATCTCCCCCCTGATTTCACATGTTGGAAATTTGCTCCAGTGCAGCAGGGTTCAGAGGTGAGACCTTTAGGAATTTACTGTGTCATAAGGACTCTGTTCTCAATGAATTAGTCTATTCATGGATTAATGGATCAATGGGTTATTGAGGAAGTAGATTAGTTATCACAAGACTCAATCTGTTACAAATGTAACAAGTCTCATGAGACTTCTTACCATGTGCTGATGCCCTGCACCACCTTGGGACTTTTCAGAGACACCCCACCAACAGGAAGAGCCTTACCAGATGCTGCATGCCCTCTCTTCTTTATAAATCGTCCATCCTGTGGTATTGTTATATCAATAGAAAATGGGCCAGCAAATATGCTCTTTATTGATCAATCCCATCAGCTTTAGGTTCTGAAATATTTTATTCCAAGGTAACCATTTGTTTCAGACTATTTAAGAAAATCTACAGATGATTAAAAATAAACCTTCTGCAAACATTAGACATTTTTTACTGTTTTTCATAATATGGAGGGATTGCCCCTATTTTAAAATATTTCATCCCACTAGAGGTATTAAAATTTTTAAAAAAGCAGAGATAATAGTTGTTGTTGAAAGAATGAAGAACCTAGAACATGGATCCATGAATGGAAAAGTGGAAAATGGTATAACCATTTTGGAAACAGTCATTTAATTTCTTATCAAATTAAACATATACTCATCATAAAAATTCCATTATTATATATTTAGCAAGACAGAGGAAAACATGTATCCATAAAAATTGCTATATAAACATTTTAGTAGCTTTATTTATAATGTCAATCAACAGGAAAATAAATAAATTCATAAAATGAACCACTGTCAGCAATAAAAAGAACAAACCACTGATACACATTATAGTTGAGACACAGAGAGTGAAAGAAGATGGACACAAAAGATATATATTATTTGATAACACATTTTTTCTGGCACAGACAAACAGTGATAGAAATGGGAACAATGATTACCTTAGGAGTGCAGGAGACTGACTGCACAGGGCACAAGGGTAGTTTCTGGGGAGGTGGGAAGTTTCTATATTTAGATTAGTGTTTCATCTGGCAGAATTCACCCCCAAAAGTCATGGCCAAGGTGTTTTTCCAAGGGATCACCTGTTACCTGAGATGGGGCTAGTTGGAACCCTAAAGACCGAAGCACCAAACACCACAGTGATCTATCCAAAGCATCTATGGGGGAATTGACATACAGAAACAGGCTGCAGAAGTGACAGTGAAAAGAGATGATCTATCTATAGATGTCCCACACACAGAGGGACAGGTCACGGAGCTTACATGAGAGTTTAAGGAATCTGGCTGGGAGCAGGTCTAGTTCCTACAAGTTCAACAGCATGGTCCTTTTTCTATATTTTCAACAGTGATCTAAACAGTCAAATCAGTACCTGGGAATATTTATGTTCCTATCTTGGGTTTAAGCCTGCAAGGAAAACATGTAGCTGACCAGGTTACAGAGCATTCAGAGTATTTTGTATTTCTCAGTTGAGGGCACAGCACAGCTTTCTTAGTTGCATGAGAGGTCTACTGCTAAACATTAGCATAGGCTAATTAGCTCATAGTGATGGAGGAATGACATTATCCAATGTTACCAGAAATGTACCAGGTTGAGATTCACACAGAAAAGAGCACAGTTTCTGAATTCCCTCCAAGTAAGAACTTCAGGGTATCTTGCCAACAATGAACTGAGTAAACACAATTTTAGAGCTTTGGAAAGATACCCCAAAACAGATGAGTTTGCTTTAAAAAAAATCAATACATGTCTCTGAGTCCTTATTTTTTATACTCCCAGGCTAGCAGAAATGTAGCTTTTTGTGGAATCCAGTATTATAGCCAGTTTTGACTCAGGAGGAGATATTCAAGCCAAGCTAAACTACAGTTTGTCAAGTTTTAACTTAGTTTGTAAATAGTATCCTTCTTACCAATGTTATTTTAAATTCATGTCCATTTTTAATGTCGTATAATAGTAAAAAACCAGGGAAAGCAGAGATTGCAATGAGTCAAAGCAATTATGAACTAGAAGCCATATTTCTTACTTCTTAATGACAGATAATTATCATTATCATTAATAATGATATAGTATTAATACATTAATAATGTATTAATTTGGGTGGATCAGATATTTGATCTGACATTCTGGATGTTTCTATGAGGGTGTTTTGGATGCAATATTTAAATTAGCAAATTTTTAGTAAAGCACATTATCCTCTGTAATGTGTGTGGATTTCATCTAATCAATCAAAAACGTGAGTAAAACAAAAGATCGACGTACCCCAAGTAAGAGGGAATTCTGCCTGTAAATTCTGCCTTCAGACCACAATTGCAATCTTGGCTATTCTAAGGTCTCAGCCTACCTGCCCACCCTGTAGATTTTTGACTTGTCAGCCTCCATAATTGCATGAGCCAACTACTTGAAATGAATTCTCATTCTAGATAGATAGATAGATAGATAGATAGATAAGATGATAGATGGATTTCTGTGGAGAATCCTAACTAATAAAAAAGGAATAAAACAAATAAAGTGACACAACTTCAAATGATATATAGAAATTTAAACCTTTGAAACCTATGATGCAGGTTAGAGGAAAAAAAGAAATCTAGTCAAAAAACTAAAGGTGGAAAAAAAAACAATTGAGTCATTAAATTAGTTGTAATGACAAACTGATCAAAAATGAAGATTCCAGGACTATGGACTTAGCTCAGCAGCACAGTGCCTACCTGGAAAATTCTTGAGTTCAATTTTTGATACCAAAAAAAAAAAAGATTCCTTTCCCCAATTTTCTTTACTTCTTGATAATTTTTACAAACTACCGGCATTCTGCAAACATTATAAATTTTTGTCTGTTTTCATAATATGGAGTGATTGCTCCTGTTTTAAGTCATTTTTTGCAAATTTATTTTCCTGCAATTTTTTTTATTTATCAAAATCAGACTTCCATGCATCAACAAATTGAGACATCATATGATGATGCAGAAATGTTAACAGTATCTTCATCTTAGATAGCTGAATTTTTATAATTCTTTGATGTTATATTTTCCCTTTTGTGTAAAGTTAATTGGAAAACAGCAAATTAAAGGGTCAAAAATGATAACAAGCAAAGATTCCATATAATTAGCATAATTAGGGTAAGATAGATACCATTTGCCATACTAAGAAAGGTAGATTTACAACTCTTGTCATGTAACCAGGAATCTCTACTCAAGTATTCAAATATGAGACAAAGAACAAAACTGAAAATATGTACCAAGTTCAAGACAGTTTATCAAGTATTGCTTGATAGACAAAGTTATTTAGGAATTTTATAATATTTTCAGCTTTCTGGGACTGGAAAGCTGTTTACAGTATGAATATCTATTGTACAAGTTTTCAGTTTCAATTTCCTCATATATTTTTGGGACACATAATTATAAGGCAAATTTTATTTATTTGTTTATTTTTTTGATACCAGGGATCAAACTCATAACCTCACACTTGCCAAATAAGCACTTTGGCCACTGAGCTAAATCCCCAGCCTTTCAGTTCTCAAATTTTATTGTGTACCCAAATCACCTAAATTCTTGCTAAAACATAGATACTAATTTAGTGGATCTTGGATAGTGCATGAGATTTTATATTTCTAACATAGGTGCTTGCAGATGATGCTGATCCCTGAGCCACAGGTAGCAAGGAGAAAGGAAATTACATTTTCATGTTCAAAGTAATACAGATTATATATGCTGTTAGTCATGATCCTCCAGAGGAACAGAAGAGAGTTATGAGTTTGGCTTACATGCTCTGAGGCCACAGTGCCCTCTGCAAGCTGGAGAGCTGGGGAAATCAGGAGCTGCTCAGTCCAAGATGCTGGAGGCCTCAGAACAAGAGAGACTAATGATACAGCAAATGTTGAAGGCCAAAGGCCTGGAAGGCCCAGAGATTCCCTCGGGTGCATATCCATACTCAAAGGCTAAAGAATCTAGAACCTGATGCCAGAGTGATAGCAGCAGTGGAAAAAAAAAAAAAAATCAAGAAGAGTTGTGTACACAGGCCCTTCTGAGCTTGCTTTATTTTTTAGACATGGTCTCACTAAGTAGTTCAGGCTGGCCTTGAACTCACTTTGTAGCCCAGGTTGCCTCAAATTTACAGTGACCTCTCTACCTCAGCCTCTGAAGTACGGGGATTACAAATGTGCAACACATGCCTAGTTCCAAGCTTCCTTTTTCCACTTTTTTGAACTCTCCACTAGATGGCGCCACCTACATTCAGGGTGGGTCTTGCCCATTCTTGTGGACCTACAGGCCAGAAACTCTGAAAACTCTCACAGACACACTCAGAAGTGTGCTTTACCAATTTTTGAGACATCTGTCAATCCAATCAAGTTGATGATCAGTATTAAGCACCACAATATATACATACTGTGTTCCTAAGTACGTAACAATATGGTCAGTTACAGGTACAAGGCCCTTGCCAAGTGGAAGGCAGCTAGAGGCCCAGAACTGGCTGAGCTCACAATAGGCATAGTCACACCTGCGCACACCAACATTACGAAAACTGCTTAGTCCATGATTCAGTGAAATTATCACCAGGTTTTTTTAAAAAGCAATAACTGCTACTACTCAATACAGCCACAGGATTTTAAACAAATTATTGTCATCTAACTACTCAAATCCAACTTCACCCAGCTCTACTGTTTCCTGTGGTATTTCCATTTTCTGTCAGGTACTCGTTCAAATATCATCTCTTTAGAAAAGATTTCCCTCTAATCCCAGCACTCTGTGAGGCTGAGACAAGAAGATTACAAGTTCAATCACCAGCTTGGTGATTTAGCAATTCATTGAGAACCTGTCTCAAAATTTAAAATATTAACAAGGGACTGCAGATGTAGTTCAGTGTAGCAAATGGTCTGGATTCAATCTCAGTACAAAAAAAGGCGGGGGATATCCTGGAGATCCAAGGGTATAGCTTGGGGTCAGAGCACTTGCCTGGCATTTACAAGATCCGAGATTCCACCCCCACATTAAAGAAAAGACAAAAAAGATTATTTTACTACTTAAAATAGTCTTAAAATAGTCTGCCTTTCTCCACCTGCTTTACAAATTCATCTGTGGTTAAATCTGAAGACCAAAAAATTCTATTAATTATAAATATTTAAGGATTATGTCAATATTTCCTAATGTACCAAAATATGAAAGTGGCATTTTTAATCCAAACCTATGGGGGGTAGACATTAAAATCATTGTAACCTAATGAACCAAATTAAACAAAATGTCTCAGAAACCAGCATCTTGGGCAAGAACAGGATACAGCTGTTTCCCAAAAAAACCTCTCACTGCTTCTTTCCAGCCACAACCTTACCCCTTCCCATTACAGGGGACCTTCACCTTAACTTTTGTTGTAACAGCTTCCTTGCTGGCCTTTGAGTTTTCCCATCTAAGTATGGATGCTAATTTAGGATTGTCTTGCCTGTTTTTAAATATGCAGAATCATACAGTATATATTCTTTTGTGTTTACTTTGTTTTATTCAATATTTATTCTTTTAAAGATGAATTAATACTTTTCTGTGTAGCTGTATTTCATTCATTAGTTTGCTATGCAGTATTTTATTGTATGTATATGCCACAAATTATGGTGTTTGTTTGTTTGTTTGTTTGTTTTGGTACTGGGGATTAAACTCACAAACTCACACTTGCCAAGCAGGCACTTGTACCACCGAGCCACATCCCCAGCCCACCACTTTTTAATTCTATGTAGTTAGATGTTGGGTTACTTTGTTTGGGTTTTTTAATGACAATGTTGTTATGAACATGTAACTTCTTATCATATGCACACATTTTTAAGGTGCACACTTAGAAGGAGACCATAAGAGAATCTTTAGTTTTTCTAGATAATGCCAAACTGTTCAAAGTAGTTAGATCAAAATGTATTCGTTTCCGCCAACACCATATTAGTATTGTCACTCATCCACCTCTTTGCCAACTCTTCTATTATTCACTTTTTAAATAAAGCTATCTTGCTAAGTGGTTGACACCACCATACTGTGGTTTTATTTTGCACTTCTCCTAATTATTAATGAAGTTAAACACCTTTACATGTGTTTTTAAGAACATTTGGATATTCTCATCTATAAAATGACTATTCAAGATTCTTTTGCCCATTTTTCTATTAACTATTAATATTCATGAAATTAGATCAGTATCAATTAAATGTGTTCCATTATTCTGTTTTTATCTTTCGATGAACTTTTGTTTTTAATTTTGATGTTGTACAAATTATGCCTCCTCTGTAAATATTATTGCTTTTGTCTCTTGTTTAAGACTAGGACACAAAGGTCAATAAAATACTGTTCTACATTTTCTACTGAAACATTCTGCCTCTATCATTTTGGTCTACAATATACCTGAAATTTACCTAGGGTATGATATTAAACAGGGACAAAATTGGGGGGGGTTCTCATGTGGATACTCAGTTGTTTCAGGACCATGTGTTGAAAAGACTGCTCTTGCCAAGTATGATTCCTGTAACATCCCCATTTAACTCATCCAAAGAGCTTATGCAGAAACAGATGGATCTTACAGGATTACAATAGATTATCAAATTTAAATAGATAGTTACTTCAATTAGAGTTGTTCTTCCAAATGCAGTCTTATACTGGAACAAATCAACATAGCTCAGAGTACTTGGTAGCTAGCTCTTGACCTGGCAGGCATTTTTTACTCTGCATTAAATGTGCAAAGACTACTGAAAACATGAACAGCCAAACACATTAACTCCAGGATTCTATCTTACTTTAGGACTAAGTCAACGTTCTAGTCTTTGTCTTAATGCAGTACCCAAGGACTTCATTCATTTTTTAAAAAAATTTTATGGTAAAAAGAAAAACAGAAAAAAGGATAGAAACAATACAGAATTTCAAAAAAATAGGAAATTAACACTAGTTAATATATTGCATATTGTTATTTTAGAAGTAGTTAGTTGTTCATTCATTTTGAACATTCCACCAAACATACTAATTGAAGTTCAAGAAAAGTAAGTAACAAGTATTCTAAATGTCTCTGGAGGAGGAAGATACAAGGTATCATTGAAAGTAACATATGTATTTAAATAAAAGCAAAATGTATCATGGTAAAACAAACATTGCCACTAATCCCCCTTAAAATATTCCCTCTCACTTCAAATGTACATCCCATCATTCTTGCTACTTTCTGAAGCGGTTCTAGAGATTCTCTTTCATGAGTGCCTTTAGTTGCAGTTGTGGCTGCCTTAAGGTACTGAATTGATTGAAAACAATTACCTTTCATGGTCATTTTTACTTTAAGGAAGAGCCAGAAATTACCTAGTGCCAGGTAGACCCTGTAACAT
Source organism: Hydrochoerus hydrochaeris (assembly GCA_004027455.1). Classification (NCBI taxonomy): domain Eukaryota; kingdom Metazoa; phylum Chordata; class Mammalia; order Rodentia; family Hydrochaeridae; genus Hydrochoerus; species Hydrochoerus hydrochaeris. Next base: position 33,219 of record PVLA01007592.1, on the reverse strand, counting down.
TTTTACAAGTCTGTTTTCCATGGGATGGCACTCAACAGCAGCATTTTCTGCATTTTTTATCACACTTTGTAAAGACACCCATGAAAGAGAACTTCTAGAATTGCTTTGGAAAGTGACAACAAAAGTGGAATAAGTGTGTTTAAAGTGAGGAGTATTTTGAGGGTAATTAATGGCAATACGTCTTTTACTGTAATTTTTTTAAACATTCACCATGTTTTTCCAATCACTCCTTGTAAATCCCCCAAAATCCAAATGTTTATCAGGTTGGTAAAGTTTTTAGGGGACTAATATTTAGAGGAACTAATATTCCCAGGATATTTTGACATGAAAGGTAAGTTGCTTCCCCTTGTGTTCCTACTGAATTACATTTCCTAGGCATCTTTGTAGTTTAAAACAGTATATCCTACACCTGAATATGATGCTCTGACTCATTTCCTGCTTAACCCTTAGAGTTGCCTAAAGAGGTTACACATCTGAGCAATAGTGTAAGTTATGGGGCTACTCAGGCTTATGACTCAGAAGGTTCACTGGTGTTCAGTGTAGGTCTGACCTGTGATGATGCTGTATTGGAGCTTTTCACAAGCTCAAGAGAGCTGGAAATTTTTAAATCAAAGTCATGATTTCTTTTGTAAATAATCCTTCTTCTTAAAAACAAATCTAACTGGGCTGGCAGTGCAGCTCAGTGATAGAGCACTTTAGAGCACTGACATGCACAAGGACCTAGATTCAATCCTCAGCACATACTAAAAAACAAAGACTTAATAACTTCTCTGTGGAGCTATGGGACCTCAGCCACATAGCATGAACTGGACATTATTTCACCCATAAGATCACAAAGTTGGACATACACAGTAGTAGGTGCAACTTCAGGCATGGGCAGGCCCTGAAGGCGCCTGGTTGCTGCATGGTTGAGTGGCTCAGATACGCACCACGCCTCCTCCTCACAGCTTCCTCTTCCCCTATCCACACGAATGACTTCAGAGGGAGCACCCATAGCTTGGTAGCTGAGGAAGAAAGAATTCAGGCATGGTTTATGGGTGATTCTCCAGAATATGGTCCAACAGTTACCACTCTGACATGTATAGTCTCTGAATGATAGAAGAGAAATCTCAGAGGGCAGAATCTCTTTAAGCAGTGCTCCTGACTGTCTACTTTACACAGATGGAAGAGACATCCAGAAATATAGATCTATACTATTTATTTTATGGGCAGTAGCTACCAGCCACATGGTCAGAGATGTTAAAGGAATATCATCTATAATCAGAAGACTGATAACAAGGAGATGTAAGGCACAGGTATGAGTCCTCTCCAAATGAACACAAAATGCAAGGACATTTGTGTCTCCTGTGATGTTTATCAAAGGACAATCACTGTAGAGATACCCTCATTAATGAAATCCATCAGATGACTCATCCTGCGGATGTCAGTTAGCCTCTCTCCCTAGCACCCCAATGACTACCCACTACAAAGTAAATATGGTAGCAATGAAGCTCCTGTCACTAATTTGAACTTTTGACTATCACTGTTGAGTACCTAATCTGCTAAAGACAAAGAGTGAGCCACCAATAAGGCATTTCCTGGGGCACACCAGCTACCTGGTGCCTAGTTAATTGCACTGGTTCCCTTCTGTAATGAAAGCACCAGCAACTTGTCCTTACTAAAACAGACACTTCCAAGGACATGAATCTTAAATTCCTTCCTATAACACTATTAACCATGATCTTATATAGTATCCCTTATAACACTTCTGCATAAGAAACTCATTTTCCAACCAAAGAAATGTAGCAATGGGACCATGAATATAAAATGCATAAGTCTTTCCACATACCAAATCATCCTGTCTAGCTTGAAAAAATAATACAATAGCCTACAGGATTCAGTAGGACAAGTGGGAGACAAGTCATTCAGCAATTGAGGTGCCATCATATAAGCACCTCATATGATGTAGCTATGATGTAGCATACACTTTGTTTTTGTTTGTTTTTTTGATACCTGGGATCGACTCATGACCTTGCGCTTGCCAGGTAGCGCTTACGCTGCTGAGCTAAACCCTGGCCCCAATGTAGCATACACTTTGAGCTAGTAATCATCATACGATATTATTTCATCCACTGCCAGAACACATAGGTCTAGAAATAAGAAAATAGGACTCATCCTTCTCAGTACTAGACAGTTGTTCTATCACAGTTTTTACTCTTGTCCCAAAAATCTTGGGTTGAGAGCTTTTGATTCAAAAGGACAGAATGCTTCTACAAGGGTAAATGGTTCAGATGTAGATGATGAACTGGATGTCTAGCTACCATGGACTCATGACACTAACCAGTTTCCTGTATTGACTAGGGTGCTGGTCTACCTACTGTGATGTCACAGTTCAGAGTGTGCGACCTTAGTTGACAGATTTTTCTTTAGAACCCAGTAATTGTTCACAAAAATCCCTGCAATTTTGTGAAAACCACAAATATCCTCTGCAATTGTTTTGATGGGAGCTTTACAAGCAGCCAATCCAAGAGGGTTATTTAGTTCTTGCTTTGGATTGGCTGCTGCCCTGTAACCTATCGCAGATACATCAGCACTCCCACATCCTAACAGATCGCCGCATTGCATGTGGCTATCCAGAGTGCTCTTAAAGATCCAGAATCCCTCAGATGCTGCCAAAATGCACTGCACTGCCTAAGGCTTCTTGCAAGTATAAGTTTAAACTTTTAGCAGATGTTTAAGACACTCCAGAAGGTTGAATTTTTGTAAAGTAGTTTTATTAAATTATTACAGTGCTGTTTACAGTATTTTATTGAAGTTTACATAACTGCAGTCATAGCATATTAAGGATTTAAACTATAAAAACAGATATGTATAGGCATTTTTCTGAAATGTCTATACCTGAAATTCATGGTTTTTCACAATTCACAGGCACTATAACCTGTGAATGTAACCCCTGCAAGGGTCACTGTAGACAGTTACAGGGTTAGTGGGTTTCTGACTATCTGATGCACCCTCTGGGTGGCCTCCTAAAACTCTTATTTAATAGTATAAGTTAAGCAACACAATTGCTAAGGACTCAGACTCATTCAAAATATACAAAACCCTATCATAAAAAGAATCTAAGAGCTGATGTGGTGGCCAAACAGAAAAATCAAGTAAGTTATAAATACAAACTACAGTTTTAAGACCAACAGTTTTAAAAATAATTATCAAAGTAATTTTGTCAATGAGTATTTGTTCTATGTACCTCTCTACATAACTAATTTTTCATTCTTTTGTCTCCTATTATATTATTTAAGTATTTCTGGTAGTACTGAATTTTACAGTTTAATCTTCAGGTTACAGAATATCTAAGAGGAATTGTGAAGAAACTAAAAGAATTAACAATAATAAGAGTAATGATAACTGGTAAAATTTTGTTTCTCCCTTTTTAAGGGAGAATGTGAAACTGCTTTACATGAAAGATAGTTAAATTGACATAATACTGTTACTGGGGTACAGAAATGTAAGTGTATGCAGAAGGATAGGTGTAGGTGCTTGATAGGCAAAAGGAAGGGTGGCAGTGATTACTTGCTGAGGCTACTCAGCCTCTTCTACCCCCTTCACACAGAATCCCCACCCTCCTACCACCTGCTGTGTTTCCTGAAGTTGGTTCCTGAAAACTACATTTCCCAGGCAGACTTCTTTGCCAGCTCAATTCCTGTTAAATCTGTCAACAGAGACACTTCAGATGATCGAAAGTAAGCCCCAATTCCAGCACTGTGGTGGATGTTGGCAGTTGCCACAGTGACAACTGGAGTGGAGTCATTGCAAATTTCAGCAGACCAGAGATAGAACCTATCAGAAAGTTTAGCTCCAGTCCACGCAGCACAGGAGCAGATGGTGAATCGGCTGCAACCACTCCAGTAATGGGTGGGGGGAGCTGCAGTACCTGGACTCTGAATGTACCACCCTCCTCTAGCCTTCCATGTATGTAACCAATGCTTGTTTTAACCTACTCTGAAGTACCTACATTGGTTTCTGATTTCCTGACTAGAACCTTAGTTAATTAACTATCCCTTGAACCCTTGCATTTTTTAGCTTTAGCATTTCTACTTGCTTCATTATTTGATTTTGTTCAAATATGTCATGCCACACTTATAGTTTCTGATTCCAGATCCAACCTTGAGTTTTATCTCCTTGAACGTAATAGGTATAACTTTCATGATCTATGTCTGATAGTGTCCGCATCTGGAGTCCCAGCAGGTCTATTTCTTTTTTTCAGTGTTTCTATTGTCACTCAGTGCTGTGTTTCTTCGTGTATTCAGTAGCTTCTGGTTGTTTGTTAAAACACTGAATTTTAAAATAATTCACAGATAATTTGAGGCCTATTATGATATGATCTTTCTCCAAAGATCTGAAGGATCTGAGAGCTTCAGAATAATGGATCTCCTTAACCTTAGTTCAAGACTTAAACTTTTCCTGTACCTACCCAAAAATCTTCAAAGCTTTGCTATATTCAAGGATAACTGCTTTATTTATAGGTTACCCCTGCTCCTACAACGTAGTCCTTCTGGAGTCTCAGCCCTTAATCGCCCAACTCCACTTTCCGCCATGCCCCAAATTTCTACCCCTAGGAGTTGATGCTGACAAAACAACAGCCTTCAGCTAAGTCTTCCAGGTGTCTCATGCATCCTAGGGGAAAATATCCCAAAGCGCAGAGCTTTACTTCTCTGGAGATTCCTCTCCTTCCAGATGAAGCCCAGCAATTCTCACCATCTTCTTGACTTCGACACTGTTAAGAGGATGAGTTTTTGTTTTCCATTTTCTTCAATACGAAACTGGTCTTCTCTGATAGAAACTGAAATCCTACTTACCTTTTCACAATCACCTTAAGCAAAAAGGACAGCAGCAGAGTTTGACGCAAAAATAACAATGGAAATAATGAAGATTCTTTTTCTCTACTCCTGAAACTAAAGAAATACCAAGAGATTCTCATAGCTTTTTGGTATACAATTTTACATTTTCATTCTACCTAAAGCTCAAATTAAATTTATATAAACGCAAACCCTGTCAAGGTTTGGTTTTCCATTCTGACTTGTGAAAGACCGAGATATAAACATCAAAGCAAGTAATAATAGCCAATACTTTTTTTTAACTCATTGCCTAATTTTAGCAGACAGAAATATAATTAGGTTGAAAAAACTCATTACTAATATTCTATTTGATTTGAACCAAACTCTTTTTCTGAGGTAGAGTTAAACATGAAAAGTCAGTATCATAATACATGGAGCAGGAACACCTATTAACAGAAAGAATCAAAGTAAAACAAAGGACCAGACATTCTGTTGTAATAAAACTCAAACCTAAACTTTTACTACTATTATAGGACTGATAATGTTAAATATTAAGATCCTTGAAGTCAACATTCTCAGCCTATTGTTTATTTTAAATTTCCCTAAAATTAGTGAATAAAAGAGTAATAATAACCAGCCCAAAATTTACAAGCCTATTTCCTCACTTATGCATTTAATTAGGGTATCTTTACATTGCCCTGTACACTTTTTCATATACAATCTAACATTTTTTCCTCCAGGAAAAAAATCACCAACACCCCAGAATGAGATGAAATAAACTTAAAATCTTCCCTCATTAATAGAACTCCATAAAATGACAGGTAGTCATAATTTAATAACTAAGGTGTCTGAAAATAAGATAATCCGACTGAACATTCATGATTACAGAACAGCAATGTCAAAAAGTACTATTCAGCATTCCATAATGTTTTCTTCACTCTTCTCCCACTAGTTATAACTTTATAATGACATCACTGTACTTTAAAGGCTACAGTGAGAGAGAATCCACTTGACCTTTCTTGCATGACTTGAACTCTGATTTCAGAAGCCCAGATTTTGGCTTCATGCACAAAAATATCCTTTCTTGGTCACAAATGGCCTCATGTTTTTTGGGTTTGTTTGTTTGTTTGTTTTGCTTCATTCTGTTGAGATAGGCTTTTACTCTGTAGTTCAGGCTGGTATGGACGCACTCTGTAGCTCAGATCACCCCAAACTCCCTGCTATTCTCCTGTCTCAGCCTCCCACATGCTGGGATTACAGGCGTGCATCACCATCTCTGCTCAGCTCATAATATATTTTATCATGATCTAAAAGATTTCATAATAAAAATCAGTGTCTCTATATAATTTCTATCAAGCCAAATTCATTTTATAAAACCAGAAATTACATTTTTCAAATAAGAATTTCAATTTAAATAGATTTTCTAGTCATTTAGCTACCAAATATATGGAATCTTAAATAAAGCAATTATAAATCAGGATATATAGAACTTTGGTTTGTATTTAAACTAGTGATTTATGTAATTCCACAAAGAAAATCATGTTATAGTTTCCTCAACAATCAACTTAAAACATTAGGCATAATAAGCTGAATGGGGAAAATCATGATTAAATGCTAAAATTGGAAATGTGGAAAAAAGTAAATACGAAAACAAAGTTTTTTTAAAAAATCATTTAATTACAAAAAACTTAGCCAGAAAATTACACTGTTCCAAATGAACTATCCATACAAAAACAAGCCCTCATTTAGCAACATGTTTTTTAAAATCTGTGTTCCAAATAATGTTCCAGCTATTGCTCCTAACAAACATGAGAATATACGGGCTCTGCTCATGTTTAATATTCCATAAAACAGAATTGGCATTTTTCTGAAATTACAGTGATTTTTGCTTCAGGGAAACTTTAAAATTGCTCCCTTATAACTATTTTGATTACCCACTCCCCAAATCTAATGCAAAAACAACAAAACACACTGTTGTTTTACCAAAAGATTTTTGTCATTTTACCAGCCCAAGTACAAATTCGGAGAAAAGCTTCTTAAGTCCTGCAGTTTCAAATTCCTTTTGTAACTCATCCAATGTTGAATACTCTTTGACTTCAAATGCCAGAAACCTGCATTATACAAGAGAAACTCATGAATATGCCTAGATTTGTCAGAGTATAATTATCGATTCAGTTGCTTTTCCATCTGCAATAGTACTTAATTATACCTTTTGTGTTCCGTCTGTACTTTTGTCTCAAACAGTACACTAATCATTTTCTCTTTGCATTTCTTTCCATTTGAGTCCACATCTACTTTGGAGGTTTTCTGAAGAATCAGGTATTCCTAAATGATAAATCATACATTAAGTACATATCTTACTCCGAATTTTTAAGTCTCAGTTTAAAAGAGCCATAAACTTGAAGATTTATTTTCATGCTAAAAAAGCACTCTCTTTCTGAACCATGTAGTAAGAGTGGTTTTATATACATGGCAGAATAATATCCTGGTAAATACAGGAATAAAAAGCTATATAATCAAACTATCAAGTTTAAATCTGGACTGGCCTACTATCTCTGCTTCTGGGCTGGTTATTTAAATCCTCTGTGCCTGAGTTAACTTCTTCTGTAAAATAGTACTCATAACCGGATCCTACTCTAGGAGAAGCTGTGATGACTGAATGAAACAATACATGCCAAGCACTTACAGGAATACCTGATATGTAATGCTATCACCTAGTGACAAGCGCAAGGTGCTGCTGCTACTTCTGCTGACCCAGCAACTGTAAGGAGTCATCAGGCACACAGCACTCACCATTCCAAATTGGTGGCATCTACAAACTCATCTGCACATTCTCCATCCTAGTAACCAACCTCATAAAAATTTAACAGAGAAATTCATATAAAATGACATTTTTAAAGACAGCTTTAAAAAATTCTTAAAAATGTATCATTTCTCTACATTACAGAGTTCTAGTAATATGTGAAAGTGCTTGCTAAGTAATTGATGATTCAATCTGAGTAACAATATTTACAAAACAGCTGCATTTATCCCAATATGCCTGAGCTGGCTTAGAGAAAAATCTAAGCCTTTAAAAAGGTAAATATGAACAAGAAAATTAATTTGTCTCATTTTTGTCAGCTAGTATTTTACTCAAATCAAAATTTATAGATAAACTATAAATTGCCTTAAAATATGCAGTTCCTTGAGCAGGCCCTAATCCAGAATATATATTTAATTTGAAATATTATTTTAATCTATCTACTTAGCCCAGCATGAATCTGGTTAACCAAACGCCAAAGGAATTCTGCAGTAAGAACTCATCTTGAAAAAAACAGGTCATTATTCCACAAGTCTCTAAGATTATAGACTGTTCACATTGAATTTATTTTAAATAAATTCTGCTGTAATGATTCCTGACCCCACCTATCAGCAATTATAAAACTGAAGTGATTTGTAACTCTTTTAAGATTTAAAACATAATAAGCAGTGTTCCTTGTCTGGTGCCATACAGAACAGGTTAGAAGTGTTTGGAGTAAGTATGTGAAAAATCTAAAGCAGATGATGCTTTTGAAAGCAGCTGCTGAGACAAGTCAGGTGGAAAGCAGAAGGTAGGTAGGAGGTGACAGGCCGACAGTTCCGATGATTCTGCTTCTACTAACACTAAATCTCGGTTATAAGGACAAGCTTCTCTTCCCAGGTATTACAGGTACAAAATTAAAAGTGTCAGAATGTACTTTTAACTATCAGTAAGTTACAAATTTTACAGACTTTCTACAAATACACACTGTGCTATGCCTAATCATGGAACGAAATATTAATATGCACAAACATTTAGTTGCACATTTATAAAGTTGAGCTTCATCAATAATTATAAAATCAAATACTTTTTTACAAAAAAAAAACAGGTATTTTTCTTTTTAATAACCTATCACTTTCATTAGGTGGCATGATTTTTAAAATATACCTATCCTTGAGCTTTGCAAGTTTGTAGTTGCAATTAGAAATTAGTCCTTCTTGAAAAAGAAAATGAAAATCCATTAACATGCTAATTGGGAAAGCAGAAACATCTTAATGATTAATCAATCCCATTGTCATAAACACACTTAAAGACACACTTTGTTAAGCATAAAATAATCAGATTCACACTGAACATTTAACTTGGCACCTTGATGCTGTTTCTGTCTCCTTGTAGTAAAATCAGTATTATTTTACCGAGGAACATCAGTCTTCCTGTAAGCCTTAAATCTGAAGCCCACTTCTCCACAGTTCTGATGTATTTTGTCCTTGCTCTCATGTGATCTAAATGCAAAAGAGTTACCCACAACCCATCATCCACAGTCGTGCTTATTGAAAAAGTACACTTCTCACTGCCACTTCCAGTCTCCAGTTGGTTGAGAACATGCCTGAGATTTTGCTGGATCCAAAGAATTAGCTCGTGAATCATGGGTTCCGGTAAAAGCTTCTCCGCCTCCTTAAGTAACTTCTCTTTCACAGTCACACATTGGCCTCTGGTCAAATGCTCCGAGTTAACTGAGATACCAGGCAGACACAAAGGGTAATTGACCGGTAAATGAAACACCAACTCTAAGGGTACACCCTCATCCGTAAGGCCTTCAGCTTTTGTGTGAATTCTGAACACGGTCCCATCTTTCTCTGGAAGGCATCCAAAAATAATCATTAGCTGCACATAATTCAATTTGAGTCGAATACTAATAAGTTAGAAATTTTCTTTCAAATGTCAATTTATTTCTCGTGGGAAAACTGTTATTATATGAAGAGCCACTCAGTGCGTGTGTATGGTGGGAGGAAATAATCCGCACTCTAGACTGACCTGGCATTTATACACTTACTATCGCCTATCTTCATTAAGTCACCAAAAATGATTTGTACCACACAACTTTTTTTCTAGCCACACTTAGTTGAAAAACTGGAAATCACTCATAAGTTTTTAGGAACTTTCAAAGGGACACTACCACATGTGTATGCAAACAAAGTCTGAAGGTCACCATGTGGTAAGCCACACTGGAATCTGAGGCTGCAGGGTGGTAGAGGAACTGGTGACTCTGTGAGTGACACTGTAACTGCCTGGACTTGTTCTTTTCTTACTTTAAATGTATCACTATCAGTGTAACGTGAAGTAGCAAGGTGAACTGAAATTGAGTGGCCATCAGTTCAGCCTCTTCTGGCTCCAGGAGAAGGGGGCGGGGGGAGGCGCACAGGACATGAAATGAAATATTCTGCTCTCTTTCAGATTTGCTCGGCTTCACCCCTCTGATGTGTTCCACACCACTTCACCCCACTTTTCAAGAAGTTGATAAAACGTCAGGCTGATTCATTCTGCAGCGAGCAGAAGCACACAGATCAGAAGAGCAGAGAACAGAACAGGGTGCAAATGAATCTCTTTGAGGTGAACTTGCATCTCTGCCTACTTCTTTTGCCATATGCCCTTGTTTGATTCTGCTTTACAAGGGAAGCAGTCAAATCCTTCTCATTTTCATACCTGGACTGCTGCCTAACAGCCTCAACAACTGAAACCTGAATGTAGCCCTACTTTAAAGAACACAACAGAATATTAAAATTGCTTCCTAGCCATCTGACACCACGTATATAAAAACCATTGTTACAGATACTCACTCACACAAGACCAAGGACATCAGTTACACAGAACTTTTCTTTAAAAGATGCCAGTACCTTCAGTAAAGAGTTACTATTTTAGGACACAACCCAGAATCACAGGCAGCAACCATTCTAAAAACATTATTTATAATTTAAATTTGTATTATCTAAGTAATGTGTACTATATACAGATTTTCCAAACCTAAAAAGGTACATTCCTCTAAAGTCTATCACATTTTTTAAAACCATTCTCTTTCATTATCTTTTTAAAAATAAACTTTATTGTTAAAGTAGATTCCTTATATGTCAGTTAGATTAATACATTTTGCTATGTGAAATGAATATTATCAATGGACCTGCAAATAACATGAACATTAGGTTGAATAAACTCTTCAGTTTCCATTGAGAGGGTCTGCATTCACTCAAAGAAGTACAACTTTTAAACATCTTCATTCATTCATCATTCAACAACCATACTTTTCATTCATACACTATTCATCATGTGGTCACTGAATGCCTGCCATGGCCCAAGTACTACACCTGTCTCTTAGGAGAATCGATGGTTAAGATATGGATCCTGTCACACTAACTCAATCCAGTGTTTCAAACAAAAAAACATGGGTATATCCAAAGTCATCTTCCTGGACATATCTTCTATACCTAAAAATGTTTATTTAGAAATATAAATATATACACATACATATAATTCACATAAATGATGTGTGCGTGTCTTGGAAGATAATTCTCCATATTCTGGCATCACTGAAGGTCTTCTAAGCAAAGGTCTTGAGAGTTCTGTTGTAGGACCTTGGCATAACAGACAACTTTGGAGATTTAGAGAGCTTCTCTCCCTGGCTCAGAAGGCAGATATGTTTCCAGACCACCATAATAAAGAACATATTTCTTCAGGAAAAAGGTTGACTAGAATTGCTAGTAAATCCTTTATAAGAGTGGAGGATTTCTTTCCATTTAATTTAAATTTACTTCTAATTGATACATATGTGATACCATATGATATTTTGAAACATGTACGCAATTTTGTGAAATGTTTAAATCAGGGTGAACAGATTAAAGGGCTCCTAAATTTAGTGTTCCCCAACTGTGACAAAGCTCCACTGTGTGCACATGTTCCTTGGTCCTACCTCCCTACCACCCATGGAACAGGGGACAAAGAAAACCAGTGGGATCATGATGCCCATGCTATCTGCTGTGCAGTGAGCCAGCTGTCTGACTCCACATGGTTGTCATCTTCTTCAGGTTGAATCTATGGAACTGCATGGTGACCCAAGGACTGCTGCTTAGGAACTGCCTACCCACTTAACACATTGTTTCACCACATTCCTCTCTCCTTCTCTCTACCTTCTGTGTCCTTCTCTCTACCACCGGAAACCCTACTAAGGTGTTCCAACTGTCACCTCTTGCGCCTATATTTTCCAACCCTGTCTCTAATGTTTCCTACTTACTTACAAAATATTGCTCTTTTCCATGCTTCAAGAAAAAAATCCAAACCTACTAATTCCATTAAGCCATGAGATTATCTTTCTATCCCTTCATCCTCAATCTTTGTAAAATATAATTTTCAACATCTGCATCTATTTTCCCATAAGCCAGTCTCTCCATAGCTTCTTGCACTGTGGCCTCCAACATCACTTCTTTCTGAAGCTTCATTCTCAAATGTTCCCAAAGACCTCCTAATTGCTGCTGTGCAGGAAAATGGTAACTCAGCAGGCCTAGGTTGCTGAAACCTTGCACATTTTTAAAAAGGGCCTGTCTTTCAGACTGACCCACTGCTGGCTCCATAGAGATGAGCTCTGAATCCTTCTAATTTCTGCCTGATAAGAGTGGTTTTTTTGCAGGCCCACAGCTTTGGGTCACATGGTCCCAGTTTGATTAAATAGTTTATGCCAACTATGAATTGATGGTGACTCTTCGTAATGTTAGAGGCTGAAGTCTGAGTAGCTGGAGTCAGTCGTGCAAGTGCTGCACTCAGCCCACATGGCTGAGCCCCAATAAAAAAAAATGTGGGCATCAAGGGTTAAGTTAGCACACTTGCTGAGAACATTTCCCACATGCTGCCACCCACTACTGCTTTAAGAATGCATCATGTCTGGATGATTCCACTGGAAGAGGATACCTGGATGGCTGCTCCTGGTTTCTCATGGACTTCATTCCCATTATTGAGCCTTTTTTCCCCCTGATTTTAGTCCATATCACTTCACCAGACTAAACTGCAACTGGAGTGCAACAGTTTTTCTGAGTCCTTCTAAGCAAATCATTGAGTCTAAGAGTAGTTTGGTGACCTTGACACAGCCACAATCAATGGTCTTTATTGTGACCTATGCTTCTACAACATCAGAATCTATTAAATCAATCTCCTAAAAATCTCCCTTCTCTTAGTTCTTTGCCCGTATCTCTGCCCCTCACTTCGCTGCTTTGTCTTCTTTCCCTAAATCACTAAAAGCACAGGCATTCTGCAAGAGCACAGTGCTATGAACCACTGTTTTGCTCCAGGTACCCAGACTTGAAATCTTAAGATCAATTTTAGCTCTTTTTCCCTCCTTGCTTCGTACTTAACATTCAATAACCAAACTCCTACTACGAATTCTAAGGAATTTTTCTTTTCCATTCACTCTATCGCCCCCAACTCAGGTTTCTCAGTTCTGTAACAGTGTCCTTTGTACCGCCTCTCTCTTTCAAATTCCTCCATGCAATACACAAGGCCAGCCTTCTATTCCAACCTCAGTCACCAAATTCCTCTCTCTTCAGCCCTTGCTTCAACTAACTTCCCCTGACCCAAATACTCTGGATTGAACCCAGGGCCTTTGTACTAACCTGTGTCATTTGCCATCCATCCCTCCCTCCCTTCCTTTTTTCCTGTCTTCCTTCCTTCCTTTCCTCCTTCTCTTCCTCTTCTCTCTCTCTCTCTCTTTCTCCTTCCTTTCTTATTATCTTCCTTCCTTTTTTTGAGACTAGGCTCCACTTCACAATCTCCTTCCTCAGCCTCCTAGTGTACGGGGGTTACAGGCATGCACCACCACATCCAGCTTCAACTAATCCATTTTATGTAACATCCTGAATACAATCCTTTCTCTAGGGCTTCCTCTTGCTTTCCCATTGTCCAAAAAGGTTCTTACTTGTCCATCTACCAGCACTGTATCAACATCCACAGTACCTCTCTAGCACTTATCTTACAACGTCCATGGTATTTTGAACTTGTTACCATATTTTCAGACCCTAAATTCGTGGTTAAATCCAAATTTTCTCATCTCAACTTTGTTTTTAAAACCAAACAGGAAGCAGGAAAAATGTCTTCATTACTTTCACCTTGCTGGGACAAAATATCTAACACCCACAAGTTAAAGAAGCAGAGGTTTAGTTTGGCTCACAGTCTGTAGAGGTTTCAGTCTATAGTAAGCTGGGTAACAGAGGACAGCATGGTAGAGGAGTATGGCAGGGGAGAGACAGTTCAAGACTTGGCAGCAGGAAGCAGAGAGAGATTAAGGGAAGAGGGAAGGAGATAGACGCTTTCAGGCCATGTCCTAGTGACCCACCTCTTCCTACCAGGCTTTACCTCCCAACATTACATACAGCCAGCCATAAACACATCAGTGCACTAATCCAATAAAGGGTACCACACTTCCATGATTCAATCACCTCCCAAAAGGCCATTCTGCACAGATGAGGCTTTGGGATACATCAAGATGTAAAATAGAATAAAGAAGGGATACAAGAAACTCAAATCTTGTAGAGTTCATACAATTATGCTAGTACCTTGTAATCATGCTCACAAGTTCAGCAGTCCTTGGTACTGGTTTGGTAAGCTGATTACCAGACCCAAAAATGTGTATAGCCCTTTCTCCAGAACTTGTCAATATGTCCCCTTACACGGCAAAATGCCTTTGTAATCATGATTATATTAAGGACTTTGAGATGACAAAATTACTCTGAATTGTCCAGGTGACTTTAAATGTAATTACAAGTGTCCTTTTCACAGAGTGGCAGAGGGAGATTTTACTGCAGAAGGAAGTAAGGCATGCACAGACACAAGATGCTATGCAGAAGGATTTGGAGTTGAAGGAGGGGCTGTGAGCCAAGGGAAATAGGAATTACAGTTCTAAAAACTGAAAAGGGCAGAGTCCAGCCATAAAATCCTTACCAACTTTCATATTTCTCTTTGTTGTTTTCTGGTTCTAGTAAGCAAAGAAAATGTGTATGCAATGGAGGAAAACCTGGACTTTCAATTTAAGAGTGTGAAACTACTATTTATAACTCACATTCAGAAGAAAAACTACTTTGACTCTTTTAAGAATTGGAAAGGATTAACAGTTTTCCCAATTGGTCTCCCTGTCAAATCCCTGCCACCATAACACTCTGTAGCTGCACACTGAAACTATACAAAATGATACTCTCTAAGAAAACGAAAAACCCAGTCGCATTCCAGTCTGATGATATTTAATATGGTGATAAAATTATACAATTTTTTAAAAACTCATTTTCTCCCTAAAACTCTAGAATTATGTATCTTACCCTTTCATTTCTCATCTGACTTAATTTGTACAAGTAATTAAGCTGGCTCTTTTTGCCCCAGAATTTTTCCTGTGTCACATGCACTGTAAGTCTAATTTTTTTTCTTGTTTTCTCACTTTTTCCCTCTAATAAAAAAGAAGACAAAGTTGTCCCTCACTGCTTCAAAGTTATTAACAGCTTAGAAATAGTGGTTAACAAACAACTGTGCTCTGTATCTAATGCTAATCTCCATTCTACCCTTGCCCTGCAAAACTGTTAGGAACACAAATTCATCATTCTCAATAAACATCTTTGTTTTACAGAATCTTTGCTTGCTCTGGCAAATTAAACTTTTCTTAACTGCCAAGGTTATGTATTTTTCATCCACTTAAAGACCCTACCAAAAATACAGGTCTGCCCTTCAGGTCCTGCCCAAATATATTTATTTGCTACTTGTCTTTTATGTCACTCTGGCTTATAATAAAAATATCCATTTCATAACTAAAAAAAAATTAGGTTTCAAGTCTTATCTTTCCTTACAAACACATGAAAGAAAGCATGTTCCTAAACATACCCTAGATGACAAAAATTCAAACTGGAGAAAATGAACTACACTCTTTCTATAGTTTCTATTTCTTAGTTTACAAAACTCAATAAGAGCTTGAGAAATGCGGTCCAATCAAAGACATTGGAAAAAAAGTAAACAACAGCTAAGAGCATGAGTTCTTTAAGGATTCATTTAGAGCTCAATAAGAAACCATTTACATATCACATACAGCTTAGTATAACTTAACATGTTAAGTTCCCTATACTTGTTTTATAGGGGATATTTGTTTGTTGGTTTGTCAATTTTTAGAGCTCCTCCTAATAAAATGGAAGAAAACCACAAAAAAACTACCAATACTCTCTCCTTCATGTGACAAGGTTTCCTTTTTCTCTTACTCCCAGGTCGCTCATCACAGCATGAATTCACAAAAACTTGCTCTATGCTTTGGCTAGATTTTTACAATTTTAAAAAATATGTTACAAAATAAAGAAAAAGAAAACTTAAAAGAAAAAGAAAGATAAAAGTGGCTATTTCATCCTTTAAAAGTGGTCTTCCAGGCTGAATCAGATTTATAGAGGTGCACTCAGTTCTGACAACCAACAGGAAAGAGCTGAGAATATTTAGAGGGCTCAATGTGTAACAGTCATGATTCATTTTGCAAAACGGTCCAATCCAATCTGAACATTATCATCAATAAAATATAGAAATCCACTCTATGCAAACATTCTAGGTAATAGTGGTGGATAAGCCTCTCATTTTATACCTTTTTAAGCTGAGATAATTTCCAAAAATGCAACTCTTTACATATAATGAGCACCAACTATAGTAATACAATCTCTATCACCCATCAGGAAAATAAAGATATACAACAATACTGACTTCACCTAGCTCACTGGTACACACACACACACACACACACACACATACCACACTCCCCTTCAGGAGTGTTCTGCACACAGATTGGGTCTCATCCATGTTCTCTCAGTGCTCATGAGTGAGTTCTTTCTGGACAAATGTTTCTTTGCTAAGATCTATTTCCATGATGCAGAAGCCCCATCACCATCAAAAAACATGGGGCAGTATAAAGGTCCATACATGTCAGAGCCTTGCAGTTATTTATCCAGCCTAACCATCAGTTATCTTCCCTGAAAAATAAAGAGTACCTCTTACCAAGTAAGATACATACAAAGTTTTAGATGGCAGTGACCACATTAAGCCTGGCATCTGGGCTGCAGACACTACATGGAGACAAATAGATTAACTCTGATTTGGTCTAACCACAGCCTTCTCTCAAACTACCCCTAAGAGACTATTATACCTGAGGCCTCTTCCCACAAGCTCACCAGAACTATGGCAGAGGACAAAATGTAGATAAAATCCCCTAAGTTTCTTTGCATAAATCAGTTCCACTAAGCCAAACCATATTATTCAGCCTTTTCAACCTTAGAGTCTTATGTAATAGCTGACCCTAGGGTTAGCAGCTGAGTGCTCCTGGACTGCCTTCTTAACAGACCTGTAAGCCCTCTGCTGTGTTCCAGATTCCATCAGCAACAAGGAGTTTATTTGGGGGAAGCCAAGAAGGAACCAATGGGCTTCATAGTGTTATATCCTGCAGTCCAGACTGAAGTAACAGTGGCAGTGGTAGCCAGCAGCCTGCTGCATGTTCACTGGGGCCTGATAAAGAAGTCCTTACCTAACCCTTAATTCCCAGCTGTGAGCATCAAACATCCCTATTTCAATCACTGAACTGTTCTCCTCTCCAATGAACCTTTCAGCAACACAATGTCCTAAGTTGTTACACTGAATTCTTTTATAATTCAATTACTTATTGATGCCAGAACATTGAATTAAATTAATTAGGAGGCATGGCTTGAAAGTCATGCTCAATTTAACAGCAGATAAAGGGTCCACAGTGTTCTCAATATTAAGAAACTGCTCTCTTCCTTTCAGCCCCTCCTTTTTTGGGGTTTTCTCCGATCCACCAGCAGTCTTTAGTGCTTAATGAGGCACTCTTAGCCCAGACCACTACCACCTCTTTAAGGTGTGATGGGACAGCACAGGTTCATTTTTTTCCAAATATCTGCAACCGAGCCATAATAAAAGAATTTCGGAAAAGTAATGAGATACTCAAACAGCTGCCACAGACAGAATTACTAACAAAGACAGCAGTAGAGACACAAAGAGAAATGAAGAATAGGAATACTACTCAATCAGGGTGACACAACATACTAAAAGGGTTCCTTCATAAGGATTTTAAGGAATTATTTCCAAAAGTACAAAACAAGATTAGGCACTAGAAAGAAAGCAGCCCCAATACTCTAATAGATTCAGAGTGCTTAGGGTAGAACAGTCCTTTACGAGGGTGTGTAGTGAATGCAAAAAGGAATAAATGAAAAGGTGCCAACTGCCACTCTGTGAGCCAATAACTCACTACATGAAGACGGTGAAACTAACTTACTCCTGGGTGTTTTTCTCATATCCAGCACATCTTACACCACCTTACTAACAGTCCCAAATTTCACTAATAGTTACACTGTAATATGAGGATAAATCCTCTGGCCCCAAAAATGTACTTAATACATTTGAAAGAAGTGAAAATTTAAAATCTTCTGCATTGTTGCACGTTCTCCTAAATAGCAAATTTGTTTTTACATAAGCCAAGACAGAACCAAAGTTTCAGATATTATCAAAAAAGTAGTCAAGGGAGGGAGGGAGGCACTCAAGGAGGGAGGAAGGAAAGCTGGTAACTAGCCAGCTGCCCAGACTGTGAGCTCCCAAAGACAGGGCCCCGTGGAAGTTTCTAGTTAACAGGGAATCAGCAAATGAGGGCTAAATGATTAAGGCACCCCTCAAGCCTGCAATCCACAACCACCTTTCAGTGTCCTACAAAACAGATGAAAAAGGCGGTAAACTTGCAAGTGTAACTGAGATATGGTTAGGGCTGAACGTTTCCTATCACGTGCGGGGCCCAGGAGCGCTGCAAAGACCGATAGGGTCCCTGCCCCGGTGAGACGGAAGACAAGCAGACGCCAGGCAGGGCTAGGAGGGTGTGTGTGTGTCCAGGGACTACAGCGCGGTGCCCAGGAAGGGTAGGGAGCCAGTCGGGGGCGGGGCTCGGCACGGGGCGCTCCGAAGGAGAGGTCGGGCAGGCCGAGCCGACCCCGGGAGAGCCAGCGGCTTCGGGCGAGGACGGGCCGGTGCGGGCCGGGTGGAGCAGGGGCGGAGCTTCGGCACCCGCAGCAGGCCGCGCCGCTCCGCTCGCGTTTCAGGGGTCTCCTCGCACCCCTGCCTGCCCCGACCCGCCGCAGCCCCGCCGGCGCCATCCGGGCCCCACTGCGGGCCCAGCCCCTTCCAGCGCACCGGGGACGCCGCAGAGGAAACTCCAGAGGCGCACGGCCTTGGGGCGGCCTGAGGGCACCCGTCCCACCTGAGCGGCTCAGCACCTCCCACTCGCGGGGCCCGCAGAAAATCGCTGCCAGAGCCGAGAGCTCCTCCTGCACGGGCTCCGCCATGTCCGCACGGCCGCGCGGGCTCCGCGCCTGCGCTTCCGCCGCTGCCTCTGCGGCCGGGAACAGTGCGGCCCCCGCGACCACCAGGGGGCGCCCGCGCTCGCGCAGCCGGGCGGGGAGGGGCGGTGGAGTTCCGCCTTCCAGCGCCGGCTTCTTGACTCGCAGGGGAGACTCAGCCTCTCCCTTCAGGATTTGTGGAAGGTTAAACGCCTTCACCCGGGGCTCTTCCACCCCCCACAATTGCCCAGCCCACCTTTTGCTTTCACAAGCTGATGGCCGCCTTCCCGCAAAGCCCCAAGTCCCGCGACTTTAGCCCCAGGCTCTGAACCCCCCAGTCCTTGTGCATACTTAGCCTTGGACTACTGGGTTGCTAGAGGTTAGGGGCTGAACAAACTTGGAAGTCAGGAATTAAAAAACAGGAAGGAGACCAGAAGACCAAGAATCTTTGGCTCCCCCGTGAGGAAGACACTGCAGTGAACAAAGCAGGCAAAAATCACCCGGTAGAGTTTAGTGACCAGGTTTGGGAGTCTTGGAAGGAGCCCCAGGCTGGTAGCAACTTCCCTGAAGCTGCACTGGCTCCCGCATCCTGGACAAGGTGTGAATTCTGAGGCCTCCTACACAATTGTGCCTCCTGAAACTTAATGATGAAATAGTCATCCTTTAATTCTACAAGTGACATAGTCATGACTAGTCAGAAACCACTACAGCAACAAAGAACAAATTAACTCCTAGGCCCTTCACCTGCTGCACTTCAAAAGCATGATTTGTGTTTTTTCCTGAAGCAGTCAGGGACTTAAAAGAGGCTTTTGTTGAATCTATATTCTTCAGTTAGGCTTACATATGTCCCACAGTTAATTAAAAGAATCAAAGCTTGACCTTCATTTTGTGAAACTCTGGGTCAAATCCTTCTTAGCTCTGCATATAGTCATGTTAGTAATGTTAGGGGGTATTAGCCCTATCTAACCTATCTCGTCACCTTCTAAGACTGAGAACAGCTAGGCTCAGAAGTCTCCTTGTCCTAAACACAAGGTCACCCTGGATTCCAGCAGAGCCTCACATGACTGAAATAACCTTTTAGGTCGTGAAGACTCCTCCCTTGGGAATCAAATTGCCCTTGAAATTACAAAGCTTCAACCAATGAAACCAGAACTAAGATATTACCCAACCTATCTCAAGTTCACTATAAGCACCAGATGAAACTATTTCTTTGACACCACAAATGGGCCAGTCTGATCCTGTTTATCAGAGTATGCCCGATCCCACTACCACCCCTGGAATCCTTTCCTTGCTTCTTTTGACTTTCAGTTAAAGCTTTTTCCTTTAATTGTGCTAAAGCACAATCAGTGCTTTTGTTTTAATTTCCATTATCACTAAAATGAGGACCCATGCTAGTCAATGACATATCTTAACTTCAAAATTTGAGCAATGCCAATAAAGTAGCAAAATTAACAATTAATTCTGTTCCAACTCTGATTTTAGTGAACAAGAGAACTATTCTCCTCTATAGTAGGTCTGTCTTTTAGTGTTTTGGATTTGCCTTTTTGTTTTTCAAGTAACAATTTAAAATTTTGCAACCCCAAGAAGCAGCCCATCTTACTCAGGAAGGACCCACAACTTTTGTTTTATGTGTTCAAAATACCAGTTTATGAGAAAAATCAGAACTTTGGTGGCTACAGCGTGATTCCTGTCACTGACCTGAAGAAGTCAAAATAAACTTGTCTGATTTTATGACAGACAATTCGTGTTACCACCATCATCATTCCCACTCTTGCTTTAAAGGGGGGGGGAGGCTTAAAAAGTGAAAGATATTGGCTTCCAAGATCAGAAAGGAAATATAGCAAGATATACTTCAGAGGAAATGTTTCTCAGAGGATGGAATTTGAGTGACCTCAAGTAATTAGGAGGACTGCTGTGCATATAATTGGAAAGACAAAAGTTTATTTAAACTCATAATTATCTCTAACGTGGCCAATTTGTTTTAAAAGAAAGAAAATCTACTCCTTTGAATTATTTCCAAAATAGCAGCAGTTCAAACAGTTCAGTAGGTTTATAATTAACTGCTAAAGAGATTAGCGAACAAAATAATTTTTTATTTAAAATATCACTAGGTTATCTGATTTTGGTTGAAGGTCCAATGTGACTATTAAAAACGGTAGGAAAGTATTAACTTAGTTATTTGACTTATTAAAGGTGCTCTACAAAATAGTGGAATATTTCTTATCCTAGTTCTAATTTTCTAAATTCAATATAAGTGCTATGAGTGAAATAAATGAATAGCGTGATTACAGCTGTCAGAAGTATTAGGAGGCAGTCACTGAAGCCTGCTGTCAGCAAGGGGTCCATGGAAACTAATGTAAGGGTACTGTAATCTATTACTGTATTTAAATTTTTCTAGTCAATGGGCTTCTCCTTTGCTCTTCCTTTCTCTGTTGATTTCTTAACCTGCTCTTCATACTTCATTTAGCATGTTTAAATAAAAAGGAAGTTGATGTGAATGTCTTCTAAATTGACACTATCCTAAGGCACTGCAGTCCCATGAATAAGTTTCTGCACTCTGACATTTAGAAATAATCATCACAGAGACAGCATAATGTCAGCTTGATATTTCTCACACTATGAAAATATCAGCTACATGTCAAATGTCTAAGTCTACTGTAATGTATTAAATTTTCTCGTATTCACAGGCTACTGAAAAATTCTAAATATTTAAATGTGGATTGAACGCCTATAGTTAGCATTACCTATCCCTAGCCACAGCCCTATTCTGCTCCCACATGCACACGTTTGTGATTTACTAGAGTAATGTCATTTTACATGCAATTTTTCTAAATACATGTCTCCCCAAGACCATAAGAGTGAAGCATTTAAAACTCCAATGGTACCACCTCTAGTTGAAACACCTACCCAGGAAGTAGCTCTTTTAACTCTTGAGGGAAAACAGTTCTATTGTCTTCCTCATGAGTAGTATGTAGACTTAAACACTCAACTCTAAGTGTAAAAATCTTAAGTTGAAACCCACTTAGGCATCGAACTGAGAATATACAATTTTAGGAGTATTAAGAGAGATTGTTAAGAGACCATAATAAAATTATGTGGGCCGGGGGTTTAGCTCAGTAGTGTAAGTGACTGCTTGGCAAACATGAGGTTGTGAGTTTGATCCCCAGTACCTAAAATAAAATAAAATAAAATAATGTTACTTCTGCAGGCTAGTGACAGAGAGATAAAAAATATCATAACAGAATATTAATACTAGAGTAGGATATGAGTAGGAAAATCATCACATGAGAAAAGGAAAAATACTTTGAAGAATCACAAAAAGTAAAGAACAAAAAAGGAATTAAATGCTATCTTTGTAAATAAACCTCAACTCCAAGAAGCTGTGCTACTGATTCTATCTAAAGGGTTCAGGTATTTACTCACTTTACAAAATATTATTGAGCACTCAATGACTATTGGCCTCGTATTACAAGCTAGGATTGTGGTATAAAGATGAAAGCAACAAGCCCTTGCTTTTGAAGATTTCAGTCTTTTATCTAGACAAGGAAACAGTATGGATCCATTACAAATCCTCTCACAAAGCTAAAAGTAGTAGAATAAACACATTCCTTTACCAGTGTGAAGTTCAATGTCATGATATAGCTAAAGCAGTGAGCTGAAAAGTTGCATGTACTCCTCACAACTTCCTAGGGGCAAAATAATTTTGCAATATTTGGGAGCACAATAGCCTTTCAAAAGTACAAAATTGGTATTATTAATTAGTCAAAGTTATTTTTGTAGTGTTGTAAGTTTTCAAATTCAGTGTTCACCATGTGGTTATCAAAATATAAGCAAGTAAAGTCTATGACAGATTGTGTTTTCATTTTTTTGTTTTGTTTTGGTTTTTTTTTTTTTTTTGATACTGGGAATCAAACTCAGAACCCCACACTTGCCAGGCTGAGCTATGTTCCTGAGAACTTGATACTGACACTATGATTATATATCGTTTTGTAGAAAGAGCTGTTTCCACCAAGTATATAATCTGTACTCTCTCCAAAATATTGTTTGTTCTCTCCCTTTGCTTGACTCACACATGAATAGTTTTAAAATAGTCCCAGCTTGCTTTATGGGAAACAATTCACATGGCCAAGGCCACTGACAATCAGTGTTTATCAGTGTTATAAAAATACTAAGGGTTTCAAATACATACAGTTAAAATACTACCCAATAATTAATTTTGGTTATCACTGTAAATGGGTGTTTGTTAGCTATATTTTCATACTATGAATTACTAGTGAAGCCAGTTTTTGTTAACTGAGATAGAACTGGAGATTGTAAGGCTTTTTTTTTTTTTTTTTTTTTTTTTTTTGAGGCAAAGAGTCTTATTATGTAGTTCAGTTCAGGCTGCCCTTGAACACACTGAGCAGCCCAGGTTGGCCTCAAACTCTCAGTGATCCTCCTGCCTCAGACTCTGGAGTGCTAGGATCATAGGTGCCATCATGCCCAACTATGAAGCTTTTTAAAAGCTCTTTACTCCAAACTCACAAAGAGACTTAAATGATTAAACTCTACCATGTAGATTCTCAGTGGTTGAAAAATGGAAAGAGGAACAACTATAATTGGGAAAATCAGACTTGGGGCTCCTTTTAAAAATGGAAAGAAGGAGGAGGCAAAATAAGAAGGGAAAGAGGAAAAGAGAGGAGAGAGGAAACTGGGGAAATGAGAAGATGAAGACTTGAAAAAGTATTTGTTAAAAAATACAATTTTTTGAGAAGAAGAAAACAGTGAGTTAGAAATTTGTCATAAGCTCAAAAAGACATACAGATTGATTCACATGTGCAAACAATACAGGTCTGAAACCTTATTCAGTAATAATGTCAGGTCTGAGGTGGGAAACTGACTGACAGGTAAATAAGGATTTGGCATTGGATTCTTTTGACCTTTGTATATGATCTCTTTAATAAAAGTTAATTTTAAAAATCACTCAATAGATAATACCTTCAGATATTTGAGTTTTTCAGAATACTCAATTAAGCAAAGAAGAGCAGAAAAGGGGGAATTTGAAGTAAGAAAAAAGAAAAATATCAGGGCTAACTAGAGCAAATATACTTGAGGGAAGATACTAAGAGACAAGATAATCAGTTCTAAAGTGATTTAAGTTTGGTTTAGATGAGAAATACATAGAATTTAAAACTTTAGGACTTTACCAAGGTACTAGTGGTTTTCCCTCTTACACATGCAAATCTAGAAGGCAGTGCCCAGCTCCAAACTGCATTTTTTTTTTTTTATTCTGCTCTACTTTGATTCCCACAGTCACATGGGGCTCTATGCAGCGCCTGGAGTTCTAAACAAGTCTACATCTGATCAGCAGAATGTTAATCAGTCTGGTCCTGTTGGCTAGAGCTCAGGCTCATGCATTTTTGGCTTAAAAGGAAACCACAGAAATGCTATCTTTAATCTGGAAGGCCATTGAACTAACAATGCAGGAAGAAATTAAGTACTACTATTCTTATTATTTCTCTTTTAACTTGGAAAAAGGGGAAATCTCTTTGGATGAAAGCTGACCGTCCCCAACAAATCAATTTGTGTTTTAGCCAAGAGACTAAGTCATCGCATAATTCTGTAGAGCTTAGCCTTTCCTCGTTCTTTGACTGCCATCATCCTTCATCTTAATCTTACTGTCTTGTTTTATTTTTCTCATGACATTTACTGTTATCTGAAATCACCATGTTTGTTCATGTGTGCCTCATGTTATGGTCTTAATATTTATGTTCCCCCCAAATTCACATCTCCAGTGGGATAGTGCTGACGGTGGGGGCTGAGGGAGATGACTAGTTTATCAGGGTGGAGCCCTCGTGCATGGGATTGGTAACCTTGCAAGAAAGACTTGAGGAAGCTTGCATACTCCTTCCGCCTATAAAGACATGTGAGAAAACACCACCTTTAAGGAAGCTGCCTTCACCAGGCACCGCCAGTGCTTTCATTCTGCACTTCCCAGGCTTAAGAGTATTAAAAAAAATTTCTATTATCAGTAGCACAGTGCTACTTATTTTGTTGTTGCAGTTTGGTCAGACCTTGATCTACCACCATGACTAAATTGTTTCAGATGTCCAGAATACTGACACATGTTTCAAGAGGATCTCAATAGCTTGATTGCTCTCATGCTGAGGCTTTCTTGGAAGAGGAGAGAAAATGGCTTTGGTGTTCATGGAAGCTGAGGGTGGAGTCAGGCAGAGTCAGAGTTCTTCTGAAAACCGCAGGGGTTTCTATGGTCTGAACAACAACTCCTGGCCCCAAAAGACAGACTAGACAGAGCACTCAGGCTTTCTTATCTATTTGCCCAGAGGTGAGGTGGAAGGAGAAAGTGAAAAGGGTGGAGCCTGAAAGCTGTGAGAGGTGAAATGTCATACTTGCTAATTGCCCATCTCCATCAGAATTTAAACTTCCAAGGGGGTTATCATCTTTGTTTACTTCCCTACTCTCCATAACTAAAGGAGTCCCAGGGAAAGTAGGAATACAATACATATTTGTTGTGTAAATAAACTCATTGTAAAGTTTTCAAATTATCGATAAAAATCACTAATTCAACAGCGCCTACTATATAGTAGTCAGTAAGGTTTCAAGCCTTCCATGAGTAAAAATGAGACACAATCAATGCCCTCCAGGAGTTCAGAATCTCATCCAGAAGGCACATCATCCCCTCTTGTGATGGGGTGTTGAAGTGCCTGCCAGATGAGTGGAGGGCTGTCAGAGAAGATACAGGAAGCCTGGTTTGGCCATTGTGATAGAGATTGTGGGAGAGCAGGGCGGGTTCTAAGAAAAAGAGGCTGAAGAACTTCAAGATGGCAGGGGAGAGGTTGGCAGCAAGTCTCAGCCTCTCAGGACCTGGAATTGAAACACCTTAAACAACTATTCAGCAAGGAGAAAAAGAAGAATTCCAGGAATCAAGAGAGAGTTGACAGGAAAGTTAAAAAGTCATAGGGAAACAGAAGACAATGTAGAGAAAAGAACAAAGCAGCCCAAAATGCTAAACCTCAGCTTCTAGGATAAAAAGGGGAATGTGATTCTACAAGCACAAGGTAGGCCTGAAGAGAGTTTATAATCCAGTGATAACAACAGACCAGCAGTCCTAGTGCCAGAAGAAAACCATGGTTATGATAAGCTGTAAATACAGCATGAAGTTTTACTCAGAATGTGATTATTTCCACGTAGCTTGGAGAAGAAACCAACTGCAGCACTGACATATTTAGGAGTGCTATAATGGGAGGTATTTTGAGAAGGCCTTATTATTTAAGACCAAGTTACTCTGGAAATCAGAAGCCAGAGAACAATCACACTTTAGGATCTCTGGGGTCACCCTATTACAGTGACTGGATGGAAAACAGCCACAAGAAACAGTCATGAAGAGGTGGAGAACTAGTCACCAACCCCTGAAAAGTTTAAGCAGCTGGAACCTCAGGCTGTAAGGGACACAGCGGTTGACAGCATCACCCTGTATGATGAGGAGCCAAGCCTGCTTGTGGTTTTGTCTGGAGACAAGTCTGAAAGCACTGGGATTGAGTCTAGTGGACTATGTCATTTCCCTTGCTGCCTTCTTCCAGGACAGAACTCGGTGATCTGTTTCCTTTCTTCACTCACCAATATGATTAGAGATTTATACCTCTTCTTGGACTTTTGCCACATCCCTGGGTATAGAGACAGAGGGGCCCTACACATATCTAATATAGCATACTTCAAGGCAAAATTAGTCAGATGAAATAAAGAAGGTTTGTTGTCAGAATCTCCTGGCTTTTGATTCTTCTGGCTGGCTATACCAAAATTTTATCAGGCAGTTCCTTTTAAAAGTGGCTCACCAATTAAATGTTACCAGGTTTGAGACTGCTTAGCTCTCCTGGAGCTGGATTCCAGGTTCTTCTCATCTCAAACAAAGAGTTGAAGAAAATGAGCAAAAAGCAGTAGCAAAGTTTATTTGAAAAGTAAAACAGAAGAATGAGGGAGAATTTGGCTCTCCAGTGTGAGCTTGAGCCACATAAAAATGGAAAAAGAAAGATTAAAAAAAAACAACACCCTGGGGAAAGCAGGGTAGGCTATCATGAGAGAAGCCACAATAGCAAGTTCTCCTTGGCATCTATGTCCTTTTACATTGCCCAAATCATAAGGAAACCCATGAGAACTTCTACAGATGGGTCTGAGAGGCAGTGCTGAGATCCGCATGTCTCAGGCTGGCATCAGGTCTAGGCCATCCAACTGAAAACCTGCCCGAGTTCTTGCCAGAAGTCCATGTGCAGATTCTGAGCATATTTTCCAGGATCTTATAACTAACAAGTCACCCCTACATTCTCAGTCAGCTTTTCCATGTCCTACTCTCCTATTTCAAAACCACTACATACTGGTAAAGGGAACAACTCACCAAGAAGAAGTAACAATTGTAAATACATACGCATCAAACATTGGTGTGCCTAATTTTATAAATACAGCATATGCCACTCAACACAAAGGGAGACATAGTTTCTACTAATAACAGTGGGTGACTTCAATATTCCTCTCATACCAATACATAGGTCTTTTATTCCAAAAAAAATCAGCAAAGAAATATCAGAATTAAAGTACACCATAGATCAAACAATCTTAACAGATGTCTACAGAACATTCTATCCAACAAATACAAAATACACATTCTGCTCAGCAGCTTGTGGAACATTCTTCAAAACAGATAATATTTTAGGTAATAAAGCAAGCTTTAACAAATACAAAAAAAAAGAAAAGAATTTATTACAGATTACAATGAAATGAAGCAAGAAAAACTACATAAACTACAAATACATGTTGATTAAACAATTCACTTTTGAATAATCAGTGGGTCACTGAAGAAAACAGAAAAGAAAGTTAAATGGAAATAAAATGGAAATGGAAATAAAATATGCCAGAATGTCTTAGCTACAACAAAGACAACTCTAAGAGGAAAATTTATAGCTATAGCTATAAATGCCTGCATTGAAAAATTAGAGCTCAAATAAATAACCTAATGACGCATCTCAAGGTCTTAGAAAAACAACAATAAGCCAAGACCAACAAAAGAAAGAAATAATAAAGAGCAAAGGTGAAATTAGTGAGATAGAGACTATACACAGAAACAATGAAACAAAGTGTTGGTTCTTCGAAAAGATAAACAAGGTTGAAAAACTCTTAGGCAAATAACCAAAAAAAAAAAAAAAAAGAGAGAGAAAGAGAAAGAGAGAGAGAAGGAAAACTAGAATAACAATATATACAGAGCCAATGAAACAAAGGGTTGGTTCTTTGAAAAGATAAACAAAAGTAATAAGTTCTTAGGCAAACTAACCAAAAAGAAAGAGAAGACCCAAATCAATACAGTTAGATATAAAAAGAAGCCACCAGCAGACATCACTAAAATTCACAGGATTTTCCGGAGAATCTAAAAGAAATTTCTAGAAGATATAGGTAATGATTCCATGAAGTGGAAGAGGAACACTTCAAATTTTTGGTGAAAAAATAGTTCCTAACAAGGGGTGCTAAAAAAAACCTGGATATCCAGTGTAGGATATTAATACTAGGCTCTATCTTTCATGCTGTAGAAAAATAAATTCAAACTAGGTCATGAAACTTTGCAACTGATAAAATAAATCATAATGGAAATACTTGAAGCCATAGGCACAGGCAAAAATGTCCTGAATATGACTCCAATAACACAAGTAATAGCAACAGTCAACAAATGAGACTCCATAAAATTAAAAAGTTTCCACACAGCAAAGGAAACAACTAATAGTTTACAGAATGGGGAAAATCTTTGCCAGCTACTCTTCTTTGAGAGGATTAATATCTAGATAGATAAAGAATTCAAAAAACCCACAAAAAACTAAAATAGCCCAACCAATAAGCAGGCAAATGAGTTGAAAAGACACTCCTCAGAATAAATACATACAGCCAATAAGTGTATTTAAAAATGTTCCACATCTTTAGGGAAATGTAAGCCAAACCTATGCTGAGATTCCATCTAACCCCAGTCAAATGACTATCATCAAGAATATGAAAAAAGAATAAATGCTAATGAAGATGAGGTGGTGGGGGGGAAATCTTTCTATACTAGTGGTCACAATGTAAATTAATACAGCCCCATACTGAGAAATCAGTATGGAAGTTCCTCAAAAAAAAGTAAAAATAGAGCTACCAATTGATCCAGCTATATCACTCCTTGGCACATACTCAAAGGAATTAAATTCAGCACACTACAGCTATACCTATGCATTGATGTTTATTGCAACACAGTTCACCAAAGGTAAGATATTGAATTAGCCTAGGTATCCATCAACAAGTGAATGATTAAAGAAAACGTGGCATATATACACAATGGAATATTATTCAGCCATAAAAAGAAGGAATTTTTATTATTTGCAGGAAAATAGATGAATCTGGAGATTATCATATACACTGTATAAACCAGACTCAGAAAGACAACATAAGCCAGCAACATAAGCCACATAAGCCAGACCCAGAAAGGCAAATATGGAGTGTTCTAATTTGTGGAATCCAAAAGAGATGACCAGGGAGTATAAAGAAGACTAATATTAGACAAAGGGAAGGCAATGGGAGTAGGTGGTGTACAGACAGGTAATAAGCAGGGTGGATATGATCAAAACCTATAATACACATTGAAACCCAAAGAGGGGAAAATGTGAAATTTGAGAGCAGGCAGGGCAAGGAGATGATGGGTGTGGTGAAAATGATTAAAGCATGTTATGTGTATATATATCAGCCAAAATGAAGCCCACTATTTTACATAAAGAATATGCTCTAATAAGAATGATGAAAAGATGAAATATAAAATACAACTAAATACTAAAAACACGGGCTGAAAAGGCAGATTTCTGCCTTCATTCTTCAACAAGCACTACCAACACCCTACCACTTACCAAGTATTGCAGTAGGTCCCTGAGAAACTAGTTTTCAGCACGGACTTCTTAGCAGTCGTAATGTAATGCAGGAGACAGAATTGGAAAGATTACACATTTGATCATCCGAAACCTGTTGAAATCAATTATGGGAGTAGATGAGATTTCCTGCCTACATCTCAAGAATTTCACAATGATATTGATATATTTCCCAGCAATGCAACAAAGAAGTATTATCTCCTTGGTCTTTCTAAAACAATCTGGATCAAAACAATAGTCCCTCTGTGGGAGTGTTTCTGTAGTTTTCTGTTGTTTTCTACCTTTTTATTTCATTCTTGTTTTAGTGGGAAGAAAAATCAAGAAATAGAAAAAATATCTCCCTTGTGGCATGTTTTACCACCTACTAACACCACCTGTCTGTGTCTCTTTGTTGTTTCTCTCTCCCTCTCCCTCTCCCTCTCCCCCTCTCTCCCTGTCTCCCTCTCTCTTCCTCTCCCCTTCTCTCCCTCTCTTCTCTCTCCCTCTCTCCCTCTTTCCTCTCTCTTCACTCTCCTCTCTCCTCTTTGCATCGCTCCTCCACACCCTCCACCTTCATGTTTAAAAAACTTCTAAGAATCAAAGGAAGCTCTATAATAGTGTTTATTGTTGTCTCAGATAAAATTCTGCTTTATTTATGTGATTCTCATTGCTATTTGAATCAGTGACTAGCCAGGAATTTCTGCACTGAGAGCTTTAATTTCAGTTAAGAGTTCCTAATTTTGGGGTCATAATACTAGCTACCTTGTTCTTACCTCTTTTCTTTCTCTTAGGATAATTTCCCATTTTTTTTTTCCCTAAGGAACTCTTATTTGTTCTGCAGATCTGGATTCCACTCTCCCCTTCTGAGTCTGAGTATACATTTCCCCCCAACTTTCGCTTACTCACTTGTTAGACTGTGCTATAATGGCTTATGTGTTCATAAGCCTAGGAGAATATGGTTTTCATGAGATGAGGAAATATTTCTGCCTCCTGTCTGGCTGTATCTCTAAATCTTAGCATGGTGACTGGCATGTAAAAAGCGAATGAATATTTGTAAGATGAATCAAGAGTGAATGAATGTATGCATGGCTATAGCATGTAAAGGAATAGATCAGAGTTCATTTTTCTTACTACCTCCACTCTAGTTCCCATTCAGTTTCCTTAACCATTGAATATGTTAGCATATATCAGTGTTAAATAAGCAGATTTCTACCTATACCCTTATGTGATTCATATTCAGAGTAACGAAGAAAGTACAGACAGGCAAAGGAAACAGCAGATGTCTTAACAAAGCCTCACAGTTAAAAATAGAATACAGATACAGATGTACACAATAGGATACAAAAAAGAGGACATGTCCCTGTACAGTAACTTTTCATATTTGAAAAAGTTGTTCACAGCAGTCACTTCACTTGATTGCACTATGTGCAAAGAAGAAAATCAACTTCAGACTAGTTATTACAGCTAACACACAAACACAAAGTTCTGGCATTGCCTGGCTAAGTCTGAAGCTCAAATGGCAGGTCAATTACCTATAGTTTATGCTCCAAAGTGAATTGAGAAACCACAGGTAGTGACCCAGGCTGGACAGAAATATGTTTCCACCTGAATGTGTGGCTAAGGTATCATATTTTGCTACTATACAGGTTAATATTCCTCATTTAGAAATGACTAAGTCATTTAAAGACAGGCTAGTGGTATGAAATAACATAACCATCATAATTAAAATTGAGAAGCCAAGAGGCTCAGATGTTTCACTAACTCGTGTTTGCTTAAGAAGTTTCTTTTTCTTTTCTTTTCTTTTCCCTTTCTACCATTTCAATGTTATTGAACATGGTTAAATTAAAAGAAAAAATATTGTTGAGGGGATCAGGGCTCACTGGAAAGGACCCACAGGACATTTTGCCTTGATTGAAATATTCTATTTCTTGATTATGAAGGCAGTTATGTAAGTTTAAGCCATTCACTCTTACCTTTAAGATTTGTTCATTTTATTTTGTATATATAACGTCTCAATTACAGATTAATAAACTCATTATATTTTGATGAAATTCCTCCTCTTCCTCCCTCAAAAAAAATTGGAGTTGAGAATGTTCTCAGCTTGGGAACTGAAAGAAATTTATTCTTTTTTAAAAAATCTTTTAAGCTTTTCATTAAACCACTGCTTGATTTTTACACTGTAAAAAGAAAGCTTGTCAAGAAAAAGCCACAGGTTCCAAGTGTCTTCTAGTGGCACCAACTTTTCTCTGTGAGTGGGGTTCTGATAGAACTAAGGAAAATTATCCTTTATTTGGGGCAAGTTGTTTTTTGCTTGAAAGGTCAGCCTACCATTGTCTGCTGATATTCACACAAATAAAGGAACTGATTTCAGTACAACTCATACAATCTAAAACAAGGTTCAATATTTTACTGTACTAAGAAAACTCACTATTTCAAATAGTGTTGCGATGATATCTGACAAAGTAAGGCCCTGCAGTGCTGGGGGCAGTCTAGTATCATATATATATACTACTTTTTTTTTTCTTTATGAGATAGGGTCTCACTATGCAGTTCTGGCTGACTTTGAGCTCACTTTGTAACTCAGGCTTGTCTCAAACTCACAGTGATCCTCCTGCCTCAGCCTTCCAACTGCTGGGATTACAGGCATGTGCCACCACACCTCGCTTATATCACTTCTTAGGTGCACATGTTACCGTATTTTGAAATCAATCTCTGAAATCAACAGGCTTTATACCATTGATGGTACCTCATCCTGTCCATAATCCAGGTAGTAACAGGATATAGGACAAGGTTGCATGTGCATTAATTTGGTCAGCTTTCTTGATGACTTGATCTCTGGTGAGATCATGAGAGTACAAACATCAAAACTTGCAGAATGGATCAGCGATTCCTGAGCTCTGCATCATGTTGGCACTTTGGGCGCTGGTAGAACAGGCGGCCTACTCGCCGCCCTGGTGAGCAGCTGGGGCCTGCCGGTGCACAGGCTAAGGATCAGACATAGATCCTCCCCACCCACCCATGCCAGAGTCCAGCTGCGGCAGGGCTAGGGTTTCCCAAAGGTGGTCAGGGAGTCGGCGATTGAGAGACAGAAAACACTGCACACCAGTCTGTGAGTGAATCTGAATCCGCCTTTATTTTTTAGAAACTGGAATATATATTTGCCAACCCTGGCAACAACCCCCAGCCCCAAGCAGGAAACTCCCCAGGCCCAGGGCCAGGCAGGGACAATCCCAAACAATAGGTGTTAATTGACCTCAACTCCAAGCAGAAGGCGCCCCAGGTTCAGGGCAATAGGTATCAATTAACATTTTAATCTTGACATTTAGTCAGCCCGGGAAATGCAA
>PVLA01007591.1:0-102447 GCA_004027455.1 Hydrochoerus hydrochaeris | reverse complement strand
TCTATCACTAGAAAACAGCAATCCAACAAACCAGATTTGATTAAAATCAGTCATGATAAAACAGTGTAAGTTATACAGAGCTTCAGATTAAGTTAATAGGAAATTAAGGATGATTACCATACTATATCCTGCTATTTTCTGGATTACTGTCTGTGCCCTCAAATCTAGTACAAGTAGACAAACTGGAACAGAATATAATCCATCTAAGCAGAGTGGTATAATAATGTGGGTTTTAAATCCTGGTTCACTATTAACAATATCCTCTGCCTTCTTTTTTTAGGCTATTCCTCCCCTTTCACTCCCAAAGGGTGCTGTGCATTTTGGGTCCCACCAACTCCCTCAGTTTTTAGATTGGGGGGGCAACCTGCTTTTTACCTAAGTGGTCCCAAACCTTCTCACTCCTGAACTTGATCTCAAGTTGTATTCCTTTACCTACAAAAGCCTCAAGGTTTTCCTTCGTTATAGCTGAGTAGTTCTCTACTGCACATAAGTATCCTGTCTTTCCATCCTATCTGCAGGTGGTGGTCGAGTTGCTCCTATTTCTCTCTGGTCAGCTTTCAATGGAGTTTTTAATATGAGCATTGTTTTCTCAGATTTGATTTTTCAGTCCATAAACCCTCTCTCAGGTTGATTATAGTTCCTATACAGAGCATCTCAATGGACCCTACCTCCTGATCTACTCTGTCTTTTTTTTTTTTTTTAGTGTATCAAGGCCATCTATGTTAGAGATTATAGCCAACCTTCTCTGCCTCGTTTCTGCTATGCTATTTTACTGCCTTTGTTTGTCTACTTTTCTCCTTCATTCTATTGCCTGCCCCATTCATTGAGGTCTTTCTGCCACTGTTCCTAAAATACTGGTATTTTTTGTCTCTCTCTCTAGAATGTCCTGCAGTATTCTCTGTAGGGGTGGATTGGTCACAATTTCCCCCAGTTCCTCTTTGTCATGGAAGCATCTTGTTTCTCCATTAATTTCTAGTGACAGTTTTGCAGGGTATATCAATCTGGGCTGGAGGTTATTTTCTTTCAGGGCTTGTAATACTTCACTCCAAGCTCTACTTGATCTGATGGTCTGTGTCGAGAAGTCTGCCATGATCTTGATGGGCTTACCTTTATAGGTAATCTGTTTCTTTTCTCTGATGACTTTTAATATTCTTTTTTCTATTGAATTTCTGGTATCTTGATTATTCTATGTCTGGGTGTAGATCTGTTTTGGTTGTAGGTGGCTGGAATTATGTATGCCTCATACATCTGACTGTCATTTTCTTTTCCCATGCTTGGGAAGTTTTCCTTAATTATTCCAGTGAATAGCCTTTTTATTTCCTTTGTTTTTACTCCTGCTTCTTCACTCAAATTTCTTCTTAAGTTATATATCCTCTTGTTATCTTCTAGCCTTTGTATTATTACTGTCTGTTTCCTTGTTATTTTTAAGAGATTTTTCCTTTCATGATCACATATTATAAACCTGTCTTCAAGTTTTGATAGTCTATCCTTAGTTTCTTTCAAGCAGTTTTGCAAGCTTTCAATGGAGTTTTTAATTTCCTGGTAATCTCTTTTAATCTGCTTCATGTATTCTATATTTTCTTTATATTCCTTATCGAATGTTTCTCTCCTTTTTTTGTGTTCTTCCCTTCTTCCATCTGTATCTTCTTGAGAGATGCTTAGCATTTCCTTTATTAATCTACTTATATTTTGCTTTACCTGATTTAATATTTCAGTTTTGAGCTCGTCTACAAGGTCCCGAAGATATCTCTTACTGTCCATTGAAGCCATGTCTGATGTTGTGTGTTTGCCACCCTCAGTCTCCCTTGTTTTTCCCTTTCCTGGATCAATGTTCTCAGGGTTTTGGGCTGGGGGATTTTTCTTGTTTCTCTCTCTTGTCATGTTTTTGGTTTCTTCCATACAGGTGTATAGTGGAGGTCTCAGCCCCTTTCCTTATTGGCTATGGTTCTTCTGAAGCATGCTGGTGAGGAATTTCTGCCCTCTCCTGTTTGCTGTTGTCACTGAGGTGTAAGCAGGGGCTGTGTATGCTGGCCCCTCCCCTTCAGACCAGTCAAACTTCAGGGGCCTTCACCAGGTTAGTGTGTGCTACGCATAGGGAATCAGGCTTATTGGGTCCCAGCCAAGGGCGTGACCCATGCCAAGCAAATCCCAGGCATCTGCTCTGAGGAGGGAGCAACCAACTGAAGTCACTGACCTTCCTAGTTCAGGCTTCTCCTGCCTGATCCCAACATGTCGCCCATTTGGTCACACCCTTTCTGTGGGGGGCATCTTATTCCCAGCACTGACTGTGGATTAATGAAGGTCCCTTCACCAGCTCCATTCTCCATTGGGCTCACCAACCCCCAACTTCAGTGTGGCAGTGGCTCCTGTGAGTTGTGGTGGAAACGAGTCTGGGTGGCTCTGCGGGTCACGGTGGGTCACACCAGTTTAAGTGGCTTGGCGGGTCCCAGTGAAAGCGCTGTGTCCACTAATTGTAGCTATTCTAATTGTAGCCCTGAGACTGAGTGTTTGATGAGCTTTTTTCATTTTAATTTCTTCCTGTGTCAAGAGGATCCATTTCCCTCTGTCTGGATCTTTCCAGGATGCTTTATTCTGGCATATGAGTTGTTTCTCCTCTAGAGGCTCTGTATTTTGTTGCTCACTGATCAGCCATCTTTAGCTCCTCCATTTGTTTTGTTTTTGAATCTTGCAATGTAATGATGAAAGAGTTACAATAAACACTAAATAGAGATGATAAAGTATGATGGAAGTTGATGTGTGCCAGGGAAATCAAAATTAAAGGAGAGCAAGGGCAGAAAGAGCAGTGTCCAGGGAAGGTGGATGTAGTAGGAATTTGACACTCAGTGTTCAGGTGGAAGTGCTAACTTAAGCAAGAAGTGAAGGGAAATGTGTACCAGTAAAATTACTATGGAAATCAGTATGGAGATTTCTCAAAAAACTAAGACTAGAAATTCCATCCAATCACCTATTCCCCTTCCATATGTCCTCCTGAAAGAGTTAAAAATATCGAATCACAGTGATCCATGCATACCTATGTTTTTAGCAGCACAATTCATAATAGCTAAATCTCAAAGCAGCCTGTGTGTCCATCAACAGATGAATTAATAGATAAAATGAGGTATTTCTATACTACTCAGCTATAAACAGGGATATATTTGAGGCATTTGTAGGAAAATGGATGCACCTTGAAAGCATAATTTTAAGTGAAATAAATCACACACACAAGCTTAAATGCCACATGGTTTCTCTCATTTGAGTAATTGAAAGTACAAATAAAGTAAAGAGCAAAATGAAAGATTGATAAATGGGATAGATGTTTCCCAAGTGTAAAGGGAGGTACTAAGAGACTTAGGATGGGGGGAGTAGGGAAGGAGACAAAAAAGATTTAAGATGATCATATGCATATACCAGCTACCCACAATGACTTAAATCACATGTTGAAAACACAAACTAATAATAATAATGATATTGATAATAATAACAAAAATGGAGAAAAAGATCTAAAGATACAGGGAGGAAGGAAAAGGGGGAGGGGAATAGAAATAATCAAGATATGTTGAAAACATATATCTGCTCCATATGTTGAATGTGAATATCCTGCTCAGCAAACATGGGCTAATAAAAAAAGAAATTAATTATACAAAAGAAGCAAAGGAGGTGAGAGAGTTAGCTCTGATTGTCTGGGGAAGACTGGTCAAGTGGGGCCTGGAGAGTCCATTGCCCTATGTAGTCATATGCTTAGTGTGTTTTAGGAGTAGTGTGGAGAATCCTGTGGCCACAAGGAGACTGTAGAAGAGTCCTTGAGGGAAATAACACCTAGCCAGATTTTCCAAGGCCTTGTAGCTCATGGGAGATTTGAGTTGAGTGGGAACTTTGTGAAGTTGGGTGTGGTAGGTGTGGGAAACCGCTGAAGACACTGTGTCATCAGTCTAAGTGATGATGGTCGCTCAGACCACGAGGACAGGACAGTGGAAATGGTAGGATGTGACTGTGTTTGTCTGTGTCCCAAAAGTGAGAGCCAACACAGTCAGCTGATAGATGGGAGCAAAAAGAATGAAAGCAAAATGATGCCCACAGTTTTTGCCTGAGAAACTGTGAGGAATAAAGTGGGTGCCAATTGAGAAAGATGCAAGGGAAGCACTTGTGAGAGTTGATCAAGTTCAGAAATTGATTTTAAATTGGGATGTCTCATCAGGCATGTGTGTGTCCCTGTGTAGGGGGCAAGTGGGTACAGCAGCTGTGTCCAGCCAGGACACTGATTCGAGACTCTGCAACCTATGCATGATATTTGAAGCCCCCAAAGGAAGTGAGTGTACATAGTGGAGACATTGTGGACTGCTGAGCCATGGTGCAAATGTACTGAGCATGAGAGAGAAGGAGCAATAGCAGACAGCCGAGCAGGAGTGGCCAGTCAATTTGAAGGAACCAATGTAGTTTACTGTCCTTGAAGCTACACAGAAGACCAGCAAGAACTTGGTTATGACAAACCCTGTCAAACCCAACAGGCAGAAAAGTAAGGAAGGCCTATGATTGTCTAGGGTTTTGTCCGGGGCATGGTTCTTTGGAGACCCTGACTAAAGTAATTTTGGTGGAGTGGCAAGAACAAAGATGTAATGAAGTGAATTCCCCGTAAAATGGGGAACTTGGGGAGAGATTGGGGGACACGTGCAGGCTTTACAAAAGCATGACTGTTTTCCAGTTTTGAGAGTCTTTTAAATTCCCCAGGCTTTGACATGAATCTCTTACTTGGGGGAGGTTTAAAGGAAAAGGAAAAAAGAGAAAACATAAAATATCAAAGGAGAAAAATGGAAAGTGATTCTCAGATAAGTCATGTGTGACTGTCATCTGTCCCATGCAGAAGGACAAACATTATCAAATTGGTTCCTTTCCAACTGCCTCTTCTCTTCATGATGAATAATTAATGGATTCTTCCATGAACACACAATGCACACAGATATACCTTTGGTCCCTTTTACTACTCTTGTTGCTTACATTTCCTTTGTGTAGGCCACAAGTCAGTACAGTCTAAGATCTAGGAAACTTTCCCACTGCAAGTAAGTAGGAAGTTGAGATTTTAAAATTTAATAGAAGCTTTCTTCTGGTGTGTATTTCTGAACTCAGTAATGTTTGACTCATTCTGAGGGGCTTGCATTTTAGGGCCAGTGATATTGTCGAAGTCACAACTTTCTTTTCAACATGCTGTACCTACAGATGCCTTGTGTTTACTAAAATAAATCTCATGGCATCTTCCTCTGCTTTCTGTCCATTCTTGGCATTTGCTGCTGCCGTTAAACTACCTCTGAGGACCATGGTGGGAAGATGGTTTAGAATTGTGCCGATCACATTTCATCTTCATTAATTAAGCAAATATTGGGTTTTTTTCCTAATTTTAAGAATGAACTCAAAACTTTTGGGGTCTTTTACAACATCTTTGGTTATAATGAATATTTTACTGTGAGCTTTACGAATGAATGCTTTACTGTGAGCATTTGAGGTAATTTACTGGGTGACATTCAGTGGTATCCTTGGGTCTATGCCAGGTATTTTGGTAGGTACTAACAAAAAAAAGAGGTTAACAAATAAATTAAATGCCCCCAAAAACGTAGGAGTTGGGAGAGTATGTAGTGGATCCCACTGCGTGTGGTTAAGGAGAAGGAATAGTTAAGTGTAAAAGTTAATTTTAAATATATACAGGGAGAACAGGAGGAGAAAGACAAAGCAAAAAAGTTCTTGGCTAACTTGAGATGGAAGGAAAATTGAAAAAAAATCCGCATGACAGGTTGACTGGAAATTACACTCAAAACCTTTTCCTTGCCCTTCCTGAAAGTGTGGAATACAGTCAGCTGCCCTTTGTCCTAAGCAAATAGTCTTCTGTTGATTAAAAAATAAATAGCTGTTCTGGCCAGGTTTTTGAATATCAAGTCTTAGTTTTCAAGATTCTTTTTACCAGCAGCACCTTATGAAACATATTGTGTTTACCAGAATCACAAATGGCATTGCACTTTGCCAAAGCGGAGACTTGGCAGCAGCACCAGGCTGAGCGAACTATCAGGAGTATAAACAGTACTGCAGGCTGACTCAGTACGGCAAGCCGGAGGCCGCATTGCTATGAGCAGGTCCTGGTTAGGCCTCGCTTAATGAGTGAAAAAGTCAGCTTGCCCGTCAGACTCCATGTGTGTGACCAACACTGCATAAACCCAGCTGCTCCTGGTTGCCTGGGATGGGTGAAGTCAATGAGCACCACGTCTCAAAGTCAGGAAATCCTTCTGTGAAGACAGACCTTGAGCTTGCTCCATTTCGTTTGACTTTTCTTCTCCTATAAGGGAGAGCTAAGCATCAATCTTTGGGGTGCCATTCAAACACTGTGTTAATAAGAGATACCAACTCCAGAGAAACACACATGCACACACAACTAATGTTCATGACAATGGAATTGTGTGTATACTCTATTCAGGGAGAGAGAATGAATATTATTTTAAGAAATTGGCTTAAACAGGTACAGGGAATGGCAAGTCCAAAATCTGAAGGGCAAGAAGAGAGTCTCAACATTCAGGTAGGAGTTGACATTGCAGTCTGAAGTCCAAATCTGCAAGCCAGGCCAGGGGGCTAGGAACTGAAGTGAGTTATTGGTGTTGTGCTCATGAAGTGAGTTCCTTCTTCTTTGGGACACCTCTTTTTTTTTTTTCCTCTTGAGTTCTTCAGCTGATTGGATGAGGATACCACTTTCTAGAGGGTAATTTGCTTTACCTAGAGTCAGCTGAAGGTAAATATTAATCAGGTTCACAAACCACAGCAGCGTATAAACTCATGCTTGACCAAACAACTAGGTATCCTCTCCAGGCCAAGTTGAACCAAAATTACCTGTCACAGTAAACGTGGAAGCTGTGGGTATTTATTACCTTTAAACAAATACTATGTTTCGAACATAAGGAAATTCATCTTCCATACATGAAATATACTTCAAAAGCACCTTTGTTTTTCATCAGTGGCATGCACATGTGTGAGTGCAGTACTGTGATCTCGGATTAGCACTGTGGGTATTATTATCTTGATTAGTACTCAGTAATGGATTTGAAAAAAATGAATAAAAGAATTCCCATTACTTTCAGAGAAATATCTTTTCTGTGTTCATAACATTTATCTTCTTTCTCATTCTCCAATGCAAAGTGGTCTAGTAATTTAACCGTTTATTAAAAATGTATAGTAGAAATAATATTCCTTTTCACAAGGGACTTAAAGGTGTTTATTTGGTATAAATAAAGCAGATGAGTCTGTGCTCTCTGTAGATATGACGAGTTGATTGTTAGTAGCTATTTTGTTACTGATGTACTGTCTTGGAATTTCATCTCTAGGGGATATATCTGACTTCACAAAACAAAATAGATTCCTCATTTGTAACTTGACACAAAATCTGAGCCTACCTTTTTGTCTCATATGTCTCATTCTTGGAGTGTCCTTGGAGTAGGGAGAGGTCGCTTCCTACAGTGATGTTCCTGTGCCTTGTCGCTGCGCAGAGATGTGAGCTCTTTATTAGACCTTAGCTCGGCTTTGTCTCTGCTGTTCCTTCCCCTCAGAGGATTGCTATATTTTGAAGCTTATTTTTTCTATCCGGACTCAGAAAAAGAGAAGTGACCCTTTGGTCCCATTTAGATCTGGGAATCCTTCTGGCCAAGAAGGTGAAATAGTCTTAACTGAGGAGGCACAGGTGTCTCCCACAGCATCTTCAGTCATTGCAAGTGGGGGACGTGTGCGTGGGAGCTCTTTCCCTTGCAAGTTCTGGGTGTGGAAGAAGTGGAGCACAGGGCAACAGTGGGGTTGAGTGGAAACTTCTCAGTACTTGAGATGTGCCTTGGTTACTTTTCTCTCATTGCTGAGACAAAACACCAGACCCCAAAAATTAGGGAAGGAAAGGTTTATTTAGCTTACAGTTTGTGGAGGTTTATTTAGCTTACAGTTTGTGGATGTTTCAGCCCATATTCAACTGGCTCCAAGGCAGGGTAGCATGGCACTGGGGCAACACTTCAAGAAAGCAGCCAGAGCAAAAAGGGGGTGAGGGGCAGACCAAGCTTCTTTTATTCCTTTATAGTGTACAACCTGCCCCCCACCGCCACACACACACACACACACACACACACACTGAATTGTCCTGCCCTGGGGCTGGTGTAGCATTCACAAAATCTCTGTGTCCTCCTCTTACACAGGATGAGGATATTTACAAAGTAAGGATTCTGGCTCTCTGCTGAGTCTCTTATTTAAGCTTCTAGAAACTGCTCAAGTTGACACAGTGTATCAACCATAACAAGATGGGAAGGAGGACCAGGTGCACGAAGGGTGGGAGGATGACAGAAGAAGGTGAAGGAGAAGCCACAGTGGGATGTGCCCTTGGTCCTAAAATGACCTTTTCAAGGGATGCGTAGTGGGGATAGCTAAGGTTGACCAGAGTTGTTTTGGGAGGATGGCAGTGTGTGTGTGTGTGTGTCAGGGTTAGGGGCCTGTGCCAACCAGCAAGTCAGTGCCAACCAGCATCAGCAGCAGGGCATCCTGACAAAGCCACATGGGAGAGGCCAGAGGGGCTGCCCTGCACAGGGGCTGTGCTCTGTGTTTGCTTCAGAGTTTTCCTTGTTTTGTTTTACTTACTTATTCTTTATTTATTTTACAATTGGGTGAAATTATATCTCTTATAGGAAAGAAAACACATCTGTGAATAGCTTATTAAAAATTAAAGAAATTAAGTTTAAAAAGAATAGAGGGCAAAATGTTACACTGAAGGAAGAAAA
The DNA here is from genome assembly GCA_004027455.1 of Hydrochoerus hydrochaeris. Taxonomy (NCBI): domain Eukaryota; kingdom Metazoa; phylum Chordata; class Mammalia; order Rodentia; family Hydrochaeridae; genus Hydrochoerus; species Hydrochoerus hydrochaeris. The sequence goes on along the minus strand of PVLA01007591.1, from coordinate 93,670 downwards.
TGAGGTGTAGAAATACATGAAATTTGTCAGCAGTGGCAACATTGGATTATTATTGACATCAAGATATGTTAAAGATAAACATCAAATAACTTTTTAAAAATGGATTCTAAACAGTGGCCAGGTTTAACATAATTATGTTGTTACTGAAAGACTTTCTGTATGCCACTTGACAATGCTATTTACCAGTAATTCATTAAGGAAACCACTTATATATATTTTGATAAAATTATGCTTCTTATTTAAAAAAAGCCCGGCATCTATTTCTGCATTGTTTGTTTCTAATCACCCTTTAAAAACCCAGCAACTTTGCCATCTGCAGAGCATTAGGCAAAAGTTGATAAATAGTTCTTTGAAATACTGAAAATGCCATTGTACATGTATTTTTCCAAAGCTGACACCATATGGCATATTTCTAATTTTTTCCACTAAGATTTCTTTGTTGGTGACTGGAAGATATTTGATAAAAAGAAATCACAAAATTCTTCATGTAGAAATAGTGAAGAAACAGTTGCGTTTTAGGCCTGTTTCTGGTTTTAATTTTCAGTTTTTAATGTTTCATGGAGCAAGTTTACCAGATTGATTCCGGATTTTGAATTATACTTTTGTGTATTAGCTGTTCATACATTAAACAAATTACCATCATTTGTGGCCGTAATGTGCTAGCCTGTACTTTTGGCTCTGGGAATGTGTCACTGTATAAATCAAAGTTTGGTTTTTTCTCAAGAAGGACTATATTTTAAATGTTCTTGCTTAGTTTATTTACTTGTTCAAATAAATTAAGAAACTAGCAACAGTTTACTAGGGATCCCAACATTAAGTAAGGTGATCCACGTAAGTCGGAAGCATTTTCTTTGCTGTGCTGTCCTATCCTATTAATTTTATTTGATTTTAAACTTTCGGTTATTTGTAGTATTTGTAAATCTCAAACTGTAGACTTTCTTGATCACTGTGTATTAATCTACCGCCAACAAAGCACCACAGGCTAGGTGGTTCTGATTACAGACATTTATTGCCTCGCTGTCTGGAGATGTGACTCCTCCATCCGAGTATCCTTCAGAAGGCTGCCAAGGAGTCTGCCCCAGGCCTCTTCCTCTCTTGTGGCAGTTGCTGGCTATGTTTGGTGATTCTTGGCTGCAGTGGCATCAACCCAGTCTCTGCCTTTGTCTTGTCATGGTGACCTTTTCCATGAGGACTCCAATCACTCGGGATAAGAGTCCACCTCTGTGCCACTGTGATCCCATCCTCAAGAAGGACGTCTGCAGGGTACCCGCTTCTGGGGATGGCATCCTACAGCTGTGGGTTCCTTGTCCTGGGCTGCAGAGCCCCAGAGAGTGAGGTTCCTAACTGTATCACATTATGTGCAGCTACACTTGAGCTCTGTTCACCCGACTCCCTGGCTGTCCCAGTGAGTAACAAGAGACTTCCCTTCCCCGTCTTCTTTCTCCATTTACCCACAGCCTACCTCGTGATGTGCTAGAGAGCTTGATTAAAGACACTGACATGACTTACTATATATGCCATTCACTAGTAAAAAGTAGCTTCCCAGGTAAACTTAGTGATTCATTAGGAAAAGGAGCTCATTACTGAGATTTTTTTTAAACCATTAATTCATCAAAAGTCTGGCAACAAGATCTATGTGACATCTCTAAGAATTCAGATGAAAGTAAACAACAGGTGCTCCATGAATCCATTAGTGCTACAATTAAAAGCAAAGTGATGCAGAAGTTCCGGGCTATGCTACTTTATATTATAACGGATTCCACAGTTTGCAGAATAGGTAAAATAATTGTGTCTGGAGATTGCTTTCATTTTAATGAGAATCTAAAAATGCAAATCCTAATTTGGCTTTAGGAGTTGAATTATTAGACTTCAAAACCTGGCAAGGAATGTTTGTGTATATATATTTCACTGTATCTGTTCTTTAGGGAAATTCATAGTTCATTTGAGGTAGATGGCTTTTTAAATTTTTTTTTAAAATAGGGACCTGTGATACAACCTTCTTATAAATAGGTGTTAAAAATTTCTGTGAGGATGTTCATTCTCAAATATCATTTAGGTTTCACTTGGGTATGACCTTTATTTGCTTAAACAGGAAATACTTTTTCTCCTTTCCATTTATGTAAAAATATGGAAGATGGGAAGTTTAGAGTTAGTTGGGAGGAATCAGAATGTAACAGCCAACTCCGTCACCAAGTGGTGAGCAAACTAAAATTCCACAGACAGGTTGAGCATGATGAAAACTGGTACTTAAACTAAATTCTCTTGAATCTAAATGATTTTAAAGACAACAGTGCTTCAACCACTTGGATCTAGTGATATTTTCAAATTTTGAAATAGACCAAACTACCTTGAAGATACTCTGCCAAAATATTACATTTTCTTTAAGTCTTGCTTTTATTAAAGAAAATCAAGCCAATAACTCCTGAAAAAATTTACACTTTTCAGATTTCATTGATCCAAATAAGACTAAAGAGTTACTCTCTTAAGACCATATAATCTTTTAGCATTTCTAATGTATGTATAAAATAGAAACCAAAATATTGCAGGTATAACTTGCATTAAGATAGTTACTTTTGGGGGAATTATCTTTAGCATAATAATGATGAATTTGATACTTTGATTCAACTCTTTTGTAAGTCTTGATGAGATTTCCTTGAGCCACGACTTATGGAAACAGGGAAATTTTATTCATTTTTTTCCCTCCTGCAATACTGATTCAGGACAGCTGTGAAGCTGGACAGACTCAACTCTGCAAATATTTGTTACAGTTGATGATTTAATTAGTTTTTCTTGCTTTGTGCTCCCCTGCCATGATTTCAGGTTAGTTACTAGATTCAGTTTGTCAAGTTGGGCTTAAGGGGTCGCTGTGAGCTTAAGTTCCGTCATGGGCACGTTCAGAATCACTTCCTCTGTCTAAGTGAACCCTACATCCTGGTAGCATTTACTCTATTACTATGTTAAAAAAAATTCCAGGTCTTCTGCTTTGACACTGATTCACAGGTATTTTTCTAGTAGTGAGAATGTGGGCAGTAAACAAGTGACCAGATTTACCTCCTTGTGAGAAGAAAGGTCAGCCCTTATGGAATCCCAAGAGATTCCTGAGCAATATTTAGAAATGCTGTGTCTCTTACACTGCAGTATTTACTGGAAAGCCTTGTGAAGTTAACGCAGAGTAGACACTCCTTTCCTTTCGGGGGTGGGGAGCCAAGCTGACACTGATAGGAGGTGTGGTTGGCTGCTCAGGTTGGCTCCCCTGGCTCAGAGGGTGTCTTTGCTGGACAGTGCAGCGGTCTGTTGTATGTTCAGTTTTCTCGTGAATGAAGCATCTCAGAGCAGCAGAACCTCACAGCCGGAAAGTCCATTCTGTGCCGCAATTTTCCAGATCAGGAAACTTGGATCTAAAGCAGTGACATGGTTTGTCCAGAGACGGCCAACTGGTTTGTAGGTGAGTTCTGGAGTCCCCTGTGCTGAAACGCCGCACCCCAGGACACCCATCCCGTCAGTGCCTTTCTCTCACCCCTGGCACCACATTTTCCTTCTGACCCTGAGCTGTTAGCAAGGTTTGTCTTTACCTTGTCCCTTCATTCCGTCCTTACCCTTCAGCATACGAGTTTACCTGCTTTGTCCTTTTAAATGTTTTATCCCAGTGCCTGGTCTAACATGTATGTTCAGAAAATATTCTCACCCACTTAACTAATTGATGTCTAAAATACAAAGATACATGTTAAAAATTTAGATTTTTAATTTTTTAGATTTTTAGATTTTAAAATTTTAACTGTAGTGACATACTGTGCTGGGGAAGGAATGTTTTATTAACTCTGAGTTTTCTTTCTTTCTTTTTTTAATCTGGGATTAATTAAAAACTGACCTTGAGAAATCTTATAGGGCTGGTGGTATTGGTAGACATCAGTAAGGGATTATCATGAGAGAAGATTTTGACAGTGATGCGTAGAAAAGAGTGGTTGAATGTTTCACCCTGGGCTTTATCTTGATTTTTCATTTATTGTTTATCATGAATGGTTGAAATGGGTCTTAGACATATATGAACTACTGAGTGATTTGTACCATGGTCATTTCAGATCTAAAGTGGAAACAGTGTCAGCCCTCTTAGGGGTCTGGGATTTCACTGAAATACTGTGTCCCTGGAGCTCAAAATGGCAGTTGAAGTGAAATTTGAAACATTAACTCCAATAACATGAGAATATTTTAAATTAGACATTTTATCACTTTGTCTGTTGCACAGAAAAAGATGTTCTTAAAGATTGGCAATGACTGCCTGATAGGATGTATAGAGTTTCTAAATTAATTGATAGATACATGGACAGATAGATTTGGGTATTCTTTTAAAATTAGATATACTATTTACCGCTGTTACCTCCTATTAAATCTGCATTTTCCCCTTGTGCCTAGTTCTCATTGACAATAACTCATAAATTGTTCATTTGGGAGACTTTTTACACTAAACAGCATGAACTACTAAGCACATGCACCCATGATTCTTAAATAGAATCTTACAGAATTATATGAAAATGTAATTATACAAAATTACAAAATTATTTTTGTATAGGAAACCTACAAAATTACTTTAGGGTGTTCAGTTTGTGTTACCTGAATCCAGAGTTCTTAAAGCTGAGCCCAGAAATCATAGAGAATGGGCCCATTTAATGTTTGTTTCATTGAAAAAAATTTTAAAACATAGAGCATATTTACTATCTTTTATATTCAAATCACTAGGCTTCAGGTATTTCTGGGTGCAGTTCATAGATAAGAATAAAATTGTTTGCAAGCCTAAGATAATTTTAAGGGATATGAGTCCCTTTGTAACACATTCAGGCAATGACCTTCCACACATGCAAGTAAATAGTTAATATTTCATAAAAAACCATTATTTATGGTATTTTAAGCTACTTCATTAAGAAATTTTTTTATCAGAGAGAGTTATAATACATACATACATATACATATATGTATGTATTATACATATATATATAGAGAGAGAGAGAGAGGGAGGGAGAGATAAGAGAGCATGTGTAAATTCTTTGAATTTCTGTTTTCATCAGTTGCACACTTTCATGACCTTTTTTCTAATTGAAAACACTAGAATAACTTTTATAACTTATTTAATAATAGTACTTATAACTTATTTAATAATAATGAATTAGATTTTCCACTAGCGATTATTAAAACAGAAGATTTGCATTAATATTTAGAAAATTATCATTTATTTTTAAAAATATCTCTTTGTGGCTGTTTTCACATGGACATAAAATTTAATTATCTTTTAAAAACATGGACTGACTTTGATAAATGACAGCATGGACTTCTGTGTGTGTGTGTGTGTGTGTGCAGCCATGATTCTTCAATACTGTGAAGACAGCTATTTTAGTGAGTTCACTTTGTCTCATTTCAATCCAGAATTGTTCAAGTGGAGTCAAGAAATCATAGAGAATGAGCCTATTTAATGCTTATTTCTTTGAAAAATATAAAAGCATGGAACATATTTACCATCTTCAATATTCAAATCACTAGACAGACTCACAACCACCTGGCACAACAGACTCCAGACTACTTGGGGTGGGTCACAAGACTCTGCAGTTTGTCTAGATTCCTTTCTGTTTCTGGAGATACCAGCATTTCCAGCTGTGAGCTTGAATATAGATGTTTGACTACCAGGAATCCAGGCTCCTTTAAAGACCTCATGAACAGACTACATAGGGATGGAGACACCGGACTTTCCATCCAGGCATCATGCGTGTAAGCTGTCTGCAGCCACATGCAGTTCCCCAAATGAACTGAATTTACCTGAACCTGGGCAGTCCAAAAGCTATGGCAGAGCACAGTGATAAAACACAGCCATCATTGTGTGCCATAGTAAGCCTAGGGAGTTGGTTACACAGAATCTGGCAAGTCTGGGACACTCTGATTCTGAAGAATTTTCATGATGAATCTGCATCTTTTGATCCAAGAATGAAGAGACAGGTGAGAGCTGGGAAGTGGTCCAAACCTGGTTTTTCATGGCTCTAACAGAATGAATTGACTGTGGAGGATTATTAGCTATTACATCATCGTGATACCAGTTCTCCTCAATATATTCTTATTTTTGTGTCTTAGACTGAATCCAACTAATTATTTCTTATTACCATGCTACTACCTTATTCCAATAACAATAACTGAATTGTATGATGAGTACTTCTTTTTGAACTTTGAATTACAGTAGGATTATCTTATCTCATATCTTTGCTATTTCATCAAATTCAAAAATATTTGACTGTGAGGTACGTTATTATGTTAGGTGCTAATTTGAAAGGAGAGATACTGAAAGATTATTTAAAGATGTAGTTTTTAAGATGTGACCCAATATTAAAGACATTAAAATGTGAAAGTATATATCTTAAGTAAATACAATATTATATTTAATAGCAGCACCTCATATTCTAGCAGTGGGTATTTAAAGAAATTGCTAATCCTCACTGTTATTCTAAAATGCAGAATTTGAGTTGTCAGTTGTTCAGAACTGAAGCTGCCTGAATCTGGCAACTGTATCATATTATCTCACATCCCAGGAGCACCTTTCAAGTATCCATACCTATCAGAATCCTTACCTCCAGAGCTAATGAGTCAGGAAAAGTCTAAGTTCATAACAGATGAGGGCCTGGTCCTCTGTAGATTTACAAAATTTTCCAGGTGACTCTGACACTCATCAAAAGTATGAGGACCACTATTCTCTGACATACATACATTAACAACTTTTAGATAAAATTGAAAATAAATGTCCCTGATACATTAGACATTTTCAAATGGTAGCTACAGGATTCCCAAAATGTAAATTCAGGAAAGGAAAAAAAGCTTGATGCCACATGTATATCATTCCCAGGAATTGTGCAGTTTGGCAAAAAAGCACAAGTTTACAGTGTGGTAAATTAGGGAATCCTCTTGGTGGGGGTAGGAAACATGTAATAATCAATAAGCTTCTTTTGGTATCAGAAAGGGCAGTCTTCTGTGAAGATATGAAGATGCAGAAGGGTGAAGAATGCTTAATGTTTCTAAACAGCAGCTGTGTGTAAAATTGATGGTCATGGCACGGCAAGAAACTGGAGTCAGGGAAACCGATCATGTAGGGCTGGTGCTGCTTCATCCAAGCTGACGGTAAGGAGAGCTTGTCGTAAGGTAGCAGCTGCTGTAATGGAGAAGAGTGAAAGGTTTGGGGATGCAATAAGAGCCAAAGTGTATACATCTGACTGTCTTCAGAACTGATCTCTTCCCAGAAGATAACCTAGAGTCCCAATTACCAGCTGCTTTGAAGACGTTAGGGAGCAAACACAGGTACATTATTGTCTCACTCTCTTGACTACTACGTTCAGGGATCTGAGTTGAAAAATAAAACAACACAAAACATTCTGTTTTTTTCCCAAAAGGGAAAAATAAAATATTGTCAGAAGTCTTTGAGCTGAGGGGAAAAAGACAAATAGCTCCAAATTTCTGCTTTAAAAGATCTGATTGTGATAAAAGATACTCATATTGCAAAAACAAAAATCCAGATCTGTTACAGCCCAGCAGGGAGGGCAGTGGTGGAATCCACTGTTCAGCTGTGAATTGAAGTTCTTGATTGCTATTTCACCCTGTTGCTAGTCTTACCTGCCTTTGGGTTTAGAGACTTCAGCAATTCTGTGTTTCAAATATTGATCACTGGTGATAATGTACTATTGATGTGTATTTATGATTGAAAAAGCATTTTAACTCCCATGATCACCGTTACTTTTCAGAGAGCCCTTCAGTGTTAAGTAGAGTCTCATATTTTTCTGATGACCTGCTGAAGCTACACAGATGGAGTGTAAAGCAGGGCCTGACCCCAGGTTACTTTGTCTTTGACAGAGCATAATTGCACATTTTTGTGATTTTCAGCTAATTTATACATTACGTATTAGTATGTCTGTTTTCTCAATTACTTCAGTGTTCTGAGATGTTTTCCTTCTTTCATGCTTTAGTTTTTCCCATTCTCATAAGCTTTTTCCATGTTCTTGAAAGTAGATGAGTGATTTGTTTATTTGAATAACAATGTCACAGTATTTTTCATGTGGAACAGACTTGTAGGTGTGTGATACCTTCTTTTTCCTTTAGTGTTAGTGATACTGGCACTATGAGAATGGCCAGGTGAGTTAACAGGTATCAGAAGCACTGCTGATTCCCCTGATAAGTCTGTGAAACGAAAGCTCTTTCCATTTCCTCTGCTGATAATTAAGCTCGAAGATATTTCTACTTGCTACCTCTTTCCATCTTTCCAAAACTATGAGCCTTTGGAACTGGGCCATTGGTAGCAGTGGATGTATTTTCCTTTGATTCATTTCTGTCCCTTCCCCAAAATGCAGGCATGGAAACGGCATAATTTGTCATCTGTCCTCTGATTTATGTCACATGTATTTCTGTTACCGATACACCCATCTTTATTATACCTACATATGGCACCATGTAGCAGTCGAGCACTGTTTCAAAATTGATCTATATGAAATCTTTAAAATTTGGTGCTTTTATGGAATTTGGCAATTTTTTTTAATCAGCAAAAAATAAAATGAGGTATCTGTTTTCAAATGATTTCTTTATGTGTCTTTCATTTCTTTGCTTGAGTTTTATTTTCTTAGCGGAAAATAAATTGTAGGCAAATAATTTTCATTAGTTTGGTTCTCTTTAGTGTTGTTGTTTCAGTATTTAGAAAATGAAAGCAGAATGAGATTTTGCAAAATCGTTTGTACTGTCATGAAATCTGGAGCTAGTAGGAGGCAGAAAGGCTTTTTCCCTTTCTCATCAGGCCCTTACCAAAGAGCAGTATGTGATTTTTCCAGTTCACACATTTGGCAGGATTGGCCTCCATTTTTCATGGCCGTTTTCCCTCAGAATACAAAGATAGTAATCGGCACTATGTTATAGTCTTTAATGGTCAAAATTTTTTTTTATCAATTATGTATAAAACATTTTTCGTTGGTAAAACATTCCAATCTATCCTTGATATAGTCCAGATCCATTTATTTGTTGATTTAAAGGGGGAGAACATTGCCAAATATTTGGAAACTAAACAGCACCTTTCTGAACAATCCATGGGTTAGATTGAAAAGCTCAGGTAAAGTTTAAAAAAAAAAAAGAAAAAAAGAACATTAAAGTTACTAGAAATAAAAATGCATCACATCAAAATTTGTAGAACATAACCAAAGCAGTGCTAAGAGGGAAATTTATAGCACTAAAAATACACCATTAGAAAAATATGCCTAGGGGCTGGGGATTTAGCTCAGCAGCATAAGCACCTGCCTTTCAAGCCTGTGGTAGTGAGTTCGATCCCTGGTACTGGGGGGAAAACAAAGGGAAAAAAGAAAAATATGGCTCAAGCAGTAATCTGATCTGCCAGCTAAAGAACAAAAAATAAAAAAAGTAAAAAAGAGAAAAGAAACCAAAAAAAAAAAAAGAATGAGGGAGGTAATACCGAACTCCGATGATGTTTGTGAAGGGGTAAATGTTAGGGAAAAATCAATAAAGCAAAGAGCTTGATCTTTGAAATTGTGTTAGGCAGATTTCTATCAGTGTGGAAAAATAATCTGAGGAAAGTGACTTAGAAAGAATGAAATGTGTATTATGGGTGATGATTTTAGCCCACAGGTGTACGAGTCTCCTGCTTTTGTGGCTGTGGGGAAGTACAAAATATAATGGCTAAAGTGGGTTGTAGAACAAAACTGCTCACCTCTTGGTGACCTGGAAGCAAAAAGAGAGAAGCATGGGCCAGAGCTCCAATATCTGTTTCCTAGGATTTCAGTCAGTGATCTTTCTTCCTTCTGCTGGGCTCCATGTTCTGAAGGCTTCCCTGTCTTTTCAGTTGCACCGAAGGCTGTGTACAAAGCTTGTAGCCTATAGGATTTAGGGGAACATTTAAGAACTAAACCATAATGGGAATGATAAATAAGACTGACAGGTTTTAACATGACTGATAAAGAAAGGGAAGGTACAGATCACCAAGACCAAGAACAAAATGAGAAATGTGATCCCATATTCTGCAGAGATTTGGATGTGGATCGTAAGGGAATGTGATGAGTATCTCTGCACAACTAAATTTGCAAACTTAGATGAAATGGAACAAGTTCTCTAGAAGCACAAACTGAGAACACTGACCTGAAAGATCAAATAGCCTGAAAATTCCTGCACATGGTAAAAGAAAAAAAAAATTGAACTCATAGTTAAGAAATTTTTCACCATAGATGATTTCAGTGGAGAACTCTACAACACGTTTAAAAAAGAAGTAACACATAACTGTAATTTCACATAATATCTTCCTTTTTACATAATAAGGAGGATATATTTTCAGTTTATTTAACAAGGCAATATTATGCAGATACCAAGTCAAAGAGAGTGGAACAAAGTAAAATTACAGACCAGTCATATCTCTTTAATATAGATTTAAAATAATCCTTAAAAATTATCAAATAAAATCCAACAGCATGTAGAAAAGAAAAATTTATTATGGCCAACTAACTTTTATTCAGTGTTGGTTAAGTATTTGAAAACCAATCAGGGTAATGCACCATATTGTCTGTTAAAGTTGAAAATTGGTGTACTCCTATAAATTTGCAGAAAACGCATTCAAAAAAACCCAGTGCTGTCCATAAGAAAAATATTCATGGGTAGAAGAGAACTCTTTGAAAGGGGGTACATATAAAAACAAAACAAAAGGAACCAATCCACCCAAACCTACAGCTGTTTACAATGAAAGGCAACACACTTTCCTCCTGAGACTGAAATAAGAAAACGGTGTTCAGTCTCAGTGATACTGTTCAGTATTTTTTTTGTGGATTTACCCATTGCAGGAAAGGAATTAAAAGTAATAGAAGCCAACCAGATTAAGATGAAGAAATACAATCATTGCAGAAGATAGTATTGTCTGTATAGAAAGTAACAACTCATCTACAAAAATTAACTTAGTTTAATGTAGGCCTTAGCAGCAAGGTCAACATAAAAATTTCCATATGTTTCTTGATATAAAACTTGAACACTAGAAATGAAGTAAATTTAAATTTGATAGCCTTGTGTATAAATTAAAAATACAAATAATGTGTCTTTGTGGTTAAAAAAAAAAAAGTCTTAGAATAGTGACAGATGGAGCCCAAGAACCTTAAAGGAGGGAGTCAGGTTCATGTTTATAAATTGGAAGACTGAAAGAAGCCAGCCCTCCCTGCAAATCGACACCATGCGCAGGCCACTGGGAAGACAGCCAGACGCCAGCCTTTTCCTGTGAGTCAGCACCATTCACGAACTGTGAGGGAAGAGTAAATTAGAAGACTGAGCATAGCAAAGATAGCGCTGCCCAAATTGATCTGTGAAGTCTAAGGTAGTCCTAATCAAGTCCAGCAGGACAATTTACGTATGTTGATTCTAAAATCTACAGTAAATGAAAACAAAGTAGCCATATTTTTTGAAAGACATTAAGTTTGATGAATTCCACAACACACTGTGGATTGAAACCGTAAGCCCAAATCAACCTCTCATCCTTTAATTTGTGGGTGTTGTTATTTTTGCCCCAGCTGTGATGACATATCAAATACAAGTCAAATTTAAGTTGATGAAAAGGGTATGTAACATATAAAAGTGAAAATTTCACTATTAGTGTCATGTACAGAAATACCTTGTATTTCTAACATATGATATGCTCTATTAAATAGATTTGCTTTTGGAGATATTTTCTTGGAATCTGACTGCAGCATGAAATTTACTAACTTTACTGACAAATAATCATGTAAAAGTTTCCACACTAATCAAAAAGGGGCATATAAGTAGAAGTTACTGTAGAAATAATAGCAACTGGTTTTGTGTTTGACTTCCATATAAATACAAAAGTAATTTTTCTCTAATTTCTATCTTAAATATTTGTTTAAATAAATTTAAAAGGGATGTTTTAAAGAGTCTGTCAAAACAATGGGTTGTAAATGAATTGTCTTTTCTTCTTTGGGTTGCTTTTTGTTTTAGTCATTTCTTTACTTAAACCTTTTTTAAATTTTAAGTTTGTCAGTACATTTTAGGTACATATGATGATATTCATCATAGAAAATTTTTACTGTGCATGATATATCTTGATTCCTCTTTTCATTCTCCTCTGTTCCCTTCAACCCCTCTTCTCTCCTTTATAAAAACTTTCCCTCATTTTATAATTTTCTCATTTTTTCTTTTCTATTTCTTCTTTTTCCCCACTCCCCTGTGTAGTTCCTCTTCCTATGTAAACACAACTTCTTCCTGTTTCACAATATCCATTACACATTTTGATCCTTATTTATACTTTTCAGTTTCTCACATCAGAGAGATGAAGCAATATTTTCACATGTGTGCCCAATTTATTTGAGTATGGCCTCAGCCAAGTTTAACCTTTTTATGGCTATTGTAGTACTCCACTGAATTAAAAAAAAAACCCACCATCTTCATCTGTTCATGGGCATTTGGGCTGTTTCCAAGACTTAGCTATTACAAACTGTGCCACTATAAACACAGGTGCATATGTGTTACTGTGGTATGATGCTTTTAATTCTTTTGGGAAGCTACCAAGCAGGGGGAAAGTTAAGTCAAATGGCATCTCTGGGTCAAGATTTTTGAAAAATTGCCACACTGAGTTCCACAGTGGTTGCGCCATCTACATCCCATCAACAGTGGAGAAGGGTTCATTTTCCCCCACAACCCTGCCATCATACCAGACCAAGGTAAAGGCATCTATTCCAATTTTCTTTAGGCTTTTTATCATGAATGAGTGTTGGACTTTACCCAATGCCTTTTCTGGGTCTATTGAAATGGTGATGTGGTTTTTGTCCTTGGCTTTGTTGATATGATATATTATATTTATTGAGTTGCATAAGTTAAACTATCCCTGGATCCCTGACATTAATCCTACTTGGTCATGATGTATGATTTTCTTGATGATTTGCTGTATTCTACTGAGGATTTTTGTGTCTCTGTTCATCAGGGAGATTGGATTGTAACTCTCTTTTTTGATTGGATCCTTCTCTTGTTTTGATATCAAGGTAATACTTGCTTCAAGAATGAGTTTGGGAGTACTGCTTCCCTTTCAATTCATTGAAGAGTTTAAGGAGTAGTGCCATTAGATATTCTCTTCTTGTAGAATTTAACAGTGAATTCATTAAAACTTTGGCTTTTTTTGGTGGTATGTTTTTAATTATATTTTCAATTTTATTCACTGATATTGGGTTATTTAGAATTTTTATATATTGTTGATTCAGCTTTGGTAATTCATATATATCTAGGAATCTGTTCATTTTTTCTATTTTTCCCTCTTATTCGAATAAAGTTTCTTGACATAGGTATTGATGATCTTCTGGATATCTGCAGTATCTGGTGTGTTTCAACCATTTTCCTTCCCAATTATGTGGATTTGAGTCTTTTCTTTCTTTCTTTTTTTTATAAGGTTGGCTTTTTTGATGTTTTGATAAGGTTGACTCATTGATTCATTCTTTGTATTGTTTTCTTGGTCAAGATTACATTAATATCTGCTTTGATCTTTATAATTTCCTTCCTTGTATGAGGTCTGAGCTTGAAAAGTGCTTATTTTTCTAGAAGTTTGATGTTCAACATTAGGTTATTTGAGCCTGCTCTGTTTTTCTGATGTGATTTCACCACTGTAAATTTCCTTCATAAGACTGCTTTCATTGTGTCCCATAAGTTTTAGTATGCTGTGCTGGCATTATCATTTAATAGTTGAAACTAATTTCTTCTTTAATTACATCTGTGACCTATTGGTTGTTCAAGAGTGTGTTATTTAATTTCCATGTGTTTATGTAGTTTTGTGGCTTCTTTTGCCCTTGATTTCCACTTTCATGGCACTATGTTCTGATAATATTTATGGGTTAATTTCAGTTTCTTTACATTTACCTACCATGTTCTATGAGCTAGTATGAGAACTATTTTGGAGACTGTCCCATGTGCTGCTGAGAAGAATGTGTCTTCTATATTGTGGATGGAACACTCTGTAAACATCCACTAAGTCCATTTGTTCACAGATGTGATTCAGTTCTCATTTTTCTTTTTTTTTTTTTTTTTTTTTTGCTGATTTTTTGGTCTTGTTGATCTGCTTGTGACAGTGGGATATTTAGGTCCACCATTACAATTGTATTATTGCTTAATTGATTTTTCATGTCTACTAATATTTGTTTTATATAGTTCCATGCACCAGTATATTTATGATTGTTGTCTCTTCTTAAATTTTTCACTTAACAAATATCTAATAGCCTTCTTTGTCTCTCTTGATCAGTCATGTCTTGAAGTTCACTCTATCTGCAAATAAAACAGGTATCATTGCTTTTTGGGGGGTTCCTGTCTCATGAAGTATTGTTTTCCACCCTTTGACTTTCAGTCTATGAATTCCTTTTTGAGTTAAATAGGTGGGTAGCATATTGTTGGATATTGTTTCTTGACTCATTCTGCCAGTCTGTTTCTTTTAATTAATTGTTGAATTGGAATCATTTATGTTGATGGTTATAACTGTATTTATTGGCTTATACTTTTCATTTTATTTTTCTGTTGTTGATTCTCTTTTTTTCTCTAATTGCTTATCTTGCTTGGTGGATTCATTCTATTGGTGCTTTTGGAATGATAGTTTTTTTTTAATCTCTTTGTAAAATATCCTCCAGAATACTTTGGAGAGCTGATTTGGTGGTCATGAATTTCTTCAGTTTTTCTTTTTCATGGAAGTATTTTATTTCCCCATTGATTTTTAAGAATAGTTTTGTGGGGTAAATCAATCTGGTTTGGAGGTTGTTTTTTTTGTTTGTTTGTTTGGTTTTTTTTCAGTACCTGCAACACTTCACTTCCAAATCTCCTTGACTTCATAGTTTGTGTTGAGAAGTTTTACTGTGATTCTGATGGGCTTGCCTTTATAGGTAGTTTGTTTCTTTTCTCTAACACCTTTAATATTTTGTTATTGTGGTAAAGTTCTGAAATCATGATAATTATGTTTTGATGTAGATTTAATTTGGTTATGGCTATTTGGAGTCCTATATACTTCACTAACCTTTATGTCAAATTCTTTCTCCATGCTTGGGAAGTTTTCTACTATTTCTTCTCAGAACAGGGGTTTTTGTTTGTTTGGTTGGTTGGTTTTGTTTTGTTTTTGCATTGTTTATGCTGTCTTCTGCTTTTTTTTACTATGATTTTACATTGTTCTTTGTTGTATCTTTTTTGTCTGTTGGATTTTCCCCCCGTGGTCCCTAGCTATCTTTTGGAAATCTTTCTTTTCATTAGTGCTTACCATAGTCATGTCTTCTACATCTGATATTCTGTCCTCACCTTGGTTCAGTTGGCTGCCTGTATGTTCAGTGGAACTTTTAATCTCCTGGTATCTGTTTGAATCTGTTTCATGGATTCTGTTTCCTTCCTATGATGACCATTCATGGTTTCCTTCATTTTGCTAAGCTCCTTTATGTTTTTTAAATCTGAGTAATTCCTTTGTTTTGCTCACCCTCATTTTTACCTGAGAGATCATTTCTGATCTGATTTTTTCTATAGCCTCATTTATCAGTTTCTTTGTTCTGCTGCTCTCATTTTAGAAAATTGTGGTGGATAGCTTCTGATTTCCTCCAAATTTTGTTCCCTGGGCTTATCCTGGGTGGGCTGGAGGTCTGTTGTTGCATTTCCTTCTGCATCTTATCATTTTGTATTATTGTATTTTAATTTATTTTCTGTGTCAATACTTATAAATTGCGTATAGTAGGTGGCTTTATCCCTAGTGTCATGGTTTCCCTAGGAAATGTCTGTTCCTCAGAGGTGTCCTCTAGGTGCAGCTGGCTTTTGGCCTTTGTTTCTGTCCCAAAGTCCTATTTTTCCAATTTATTAGGGAAGAGAAGTTGGAATTTATTTTTCTTAGCATCCTGTAGTGATGATTATGACCCCAGTGTTGTCATTCAAGGGGACTCACCAGTTACAACAGGTCTGGCAGGGTGAAATTAATACAGTTTTCAATAACAATAGCATCAAGCACAGTCCAGCAATTGACAAAATGTTAACTATTTATTTAGTATCTTTAATTTTAAAAGCAAAATCTACAGTTATTTAACAAAATTCAGCATAAACCGGAACTTACGTGCTGTGAGTTTCCCCTTAGTAGAGTGATTTTACCCCAGGGAGGGTTTAAGAACGAGAGGAGAAAAAGTAGATAACTGAAGAGAAATGTGGTAGACGCAAGATGGAAAGTCAAAAGGTGATCACAGGAGCTTTGGACAACTGCAGAAGAGGACAGAGAAGAAGGAATGAAGGAGAAAGCAAAAGAATATTGACATGAACCAGAAAGACTAGAGACATTGTTCACTCACATGAAAGTACCAAAACACCAAAAGAGACTATTGAGGAGAGAGAGAAAAATGAACAAAACAAAAGGAAGAATAAAAATTAAAATGTAAACAAAACAAAACAAAAAACTGAGGGCCAGGGATTTAGCTCAGCAGCATAAATGCCTGCCTTGTAAGCACACGGTCCTGAGTTCGATCCCTGGTACCAAAAAAACCAAACCAAACCAAACCGAAACAAAACAAAAAACAGAAAAGGAAAAAAGTAACACGATTGCCCTGGTGACCTGAGTTCTGTGGTAGAACCAAGTCAGACCCCAAATCTGGGCTGCCAGCCCCGCCGAGTCTGCATTAGTGCTGGGTGTGGGCCTGAACTTGGCCTATGGATGTGGGGACTGGGACCAGAGTTGGCACTCAGAAACTTTCTGTGTGTCCCTCTGTGCCTTGCCCGTGTCTCCTCACCCAGTTTGTCTCTGTGTTACTGTGCCGGCTGCTCTGTTACCCTCAGAGACTGCCGGAGGCTGCTCCCGTGTGCGATGGGGCCCCCCAGCCCTTGCACAGGGTTCTCCCTTTCAGGTTCTGTTTCTCCTGCCCCAGAGCTGGGAGCAGGCGGGGCAGTGCAGGCTTCCCACTCATTGCCACAGCACGATTTAGGGCTGCTTAAGTCAGGGGCGCCTGGGAGCAGGGCAGGAGATGGGATCTTGTGCCTCTGACTACCTTCATGGCTGCAGCTGCCCTTAACATTGTTGTCCTGCTACAGTTAGCACCTATGGTGTGTGACGAAAGTGGTCAAAAAAGATGGTGGCCATCACGTTGGGAGCAGCTCCCTGGTTGCGTCCCTTGTGTGTGCCAGCAAAATTGGCTTCCCTGCTGCAGTGGCCCTGTGGTGTGACTGCACCACGCTGCTGCAGTCCCTCAGTTATTTGAAAAATTCCCAGGGTAATGCTTCCCTCTCCGTGCACAGGTTGGGGTCCCACAGTCACCCCGTGGGCTGCTTGGTTGTTGTACAAAGCCCTGTGCCTGTGTTTTGTTTGATCTACAGGCCTCTTTTTTCAGATTTGTTTTGGCCTCCAGCTGTGTGTCCCTCCTCTTCTTCCAGTTACGGGCATTTTTAGATGATTTTCTCTGAGTTATTCGAATGTGTTTTCTCCTCTATTCAGGCATGTAGACTCTCCTCTGAATTATTTTGAGTTAATTAATTTATATTACAGTAGTGGTTTGTCTTTATTACTATCGATTAATATTATGAAATGGCCATTTATAATATATAACACCAGCTGTATGGATCTTGTGAATATTAAGGCTTCTTTTGACAACAGGAGGCTCAGAAAGGTCCTTAAAGATTGAGCGAGGTGAGAGTCAGTGAGGTGAGGTTGGAGGAATAGTGTGCACACTACGCAGGGCACACCCACTACACAGGGCACGTGCACTAAGCAGGGCACTCCCACTACGCAGGACACGTGCACTACGCAGGGCACGCCCACTACGCAGGGCACGCGCACTACGCAGGGCACGCCCACTACGCAGGACACGTGCACTACGCAGGGCACGCCCACTACGCAGGGCACGCGCACTACGCAGGGCACGCCCACTGCGCAGGGCACACTCAATGTGTTTGGTTTTCTTTTCTTTCTCATCCTACCACTGTCCAATATTCTCTAGTCTTGTGTTTCTCAAAAACCTTGAAACGTATGTAGTTGAAAGACCTTTGAATTATGTTAGTGCTCTGTCTAGTGAGTGCCTGGCAAAGCATTTCTCATTCTGTAGGTTGTCTGTTCACTGTTTTCATTGCTGTGCAGCAGCTTTACTATTTGATAGGATTCCATTTGTTGATTCTTGGTTTTATTTCCAGTTCAGTTGGGGGTTTGATCAGAATAAACTCGCCTATTCCTGTGTCTTCAAGAGTTCTACCTCTTTCATCTTCCAGAAATTCAATGTTTCTGTTTTAAAGTCTGTATCTTTAGTCCATGTTTATTCCTTTTGAAAGGGTGCACTCTCTATATGTAATATCTACACCTATAGTAGTTTCTTCAGTAAGATAGGCAGAATGTATGATTTTGTCCTTGGTATCGTACAATATCACAGTCAACTACAAGAAATGGCTGTTCTTGCAACTTAACTGAGTGATTTCACACTTTTGTAGTTATTTATCTTATTTTACCTATTTATTTGTTTTTAGTATTCTTTTAAAAAGAGCAAAAAAGGACAAAAATGATACAGAATTTTAAAAATGGGAAATCAACACTAGTTAATATATTGCATATTGTTATCTTAACAAAATTACATGTTTATGAGGCTGCTATAACAGGAGGTTTCCACATACGTATCCATCACAAAATGATTTCATCAAGCCTAAACCATTCCTTACAGGCTTATCTTTTTATAAGAACCTTCATACTAATATCAGAAGTCAGCACTGCATATTATATATTTAATTTTGCTTCCTATACTAGGTGGTTACACATGTTAAGATCAATGCAGAGAGTGAGAGACAGAGATGGAGCAAGAGATGTGATGTTCATACAATGTTTATATCTTCTTTCAGTGGGGCTGTGTTAGTGGTTTTCTCTTTTGGTCATTGAGTGTATGCTTTCATTTTTTTCTTCCAGGGCCACCTTTCCCCGAGAGTTTTACTCCACACTGCTTCTTGACCCCTGATGAGCAGTCCGTTCTGCTCTCTCCTTCAGGTCTCACTTGCCTCTCCCACTGAGGCAAGGATTGTCATGGAATTGGTCGTTTTGCTCGGTCAAGTGATTACCAGTATTCGAATTCAACTTTATTTCATGATACAGTGAGCATTTGGTGTAAAATGTGTGTGCCGTAAAGCTCACTGAGGCACAGTGAGTTCTGACAAAGTTGTCTGTTCCTGGAACTACAGCTGAAAAGGACGAAGCCATCATCCCCCCAAGTCCCTTCCTGCTTCATCACTGTTCCCCTTTCCTCTTTGCCTTCATCAAAATCATGCTTGTGCAGCCCTTTGCGCCTGGCTGCTTTCACTCAGTGTCACACATTTGACATTCTGTGGCATTGGGTCCTACAGTAAATAAGACGTTAAACAAATACCAAATAGCACTCATTATGTCCCTGTGTCCCAGCTTCCTTATCCTTCCAGCAGTTCACTAACTTTTACAGTTTCCAGTTTTTAGCTAATAGGAGCAAGTTAATACGAACATTTTCTTACAGATAAAAGCATGTTTTCATCTGTCAGGTAAATGCTAAGAGTGGCATACACATTCTTCAGGATTTGCATAGCTTTTTTAAAACTTCAGTCTTCCAAAGTCACTATACACGTTTCCATTCCCACAGCAACGTGTAGGAATTCCAGTTTCTTCAAATCATCATCCATGTGTGTTATTTCCTTAGGTTCTTATTTTTTCATTCTAGTAGATGGGCTGTGGTTTTGCCGTGGGTTGATGTTAAGTTTCTAATGGCTACTGATATTGAACATCTTTTTATGGTCTGTCTGCCATCTGTGTCTTTTTTTTCAGTGAAGTGTCACTTGTAATTCTTTGCCAAGTTTTTAATTGAGCCATTCTTAGCATGTAAGAGATAGTTTTTTCTATCCCCTGGAAACTAGTTTTTTTTTTCATCAGATATATATTTTGAAGGTATCTTCATGGCTTATCTTTTCATTTTCCTAGCAGTGTGTTTCAAAGAGCAGAACTTTCATGTTTTAATAGTCTTTTGCTTTTTAAATTTTTTTCATGGATGTCTCATGCCTTTTGTGTTGTATGTAGGAAATCTTTGGGTAATTTACTTTCATGTAGAACCTTGTGTACTGTGTCATGGTTAATATTTTATGTTTTTAAGTTGATGGTTTGTTTATAGGGTAAAGCACTTTTATGCATACATCCAAAAATATGTTTTGTTATTTTACCATCACTCTCTAGTGAGCAGTGTTGGCACAACAGTCCAACAACAGCTGACCCCATGGTAGAGGACATATTTCTAAACTTTCTTGGTTCCTTCATTCCATAAATCTAGCCTAGTGTCAAAAAGAAACTGGGCTGCTCTTGTTTCATGTTAGTGAATAAAGTAGTGTAAATTCTCTATATTTATCATTTTTTTTACTTTTTTGTTTCACTTAGGTCTCTGTCTTTACCATGTAAAATTTATTATCAGCCTGTCAGTTTCTACAAATACATGAAAATACTTTCTGAAATTTTTGTTAGAATTGCATTGAATGTAAAAATCAACAATTTGGAAAAAATTTACCTACAAACAATAGTGAATCTTTCAGTTCATTCACACACACACACACACACACACACACACACACACAGATGCGCTTTCCTTTAATTCCTTATACTATCATTTTAAAAATTTTGCTGCATCTATCTCAAAGATACTTTATTGCATTTATCTCAACAAATTCCTTATCGTTTGGAAATATAAATGGCCTTTTGAATTTTTATTTCAATCATTCCTTGCAAATATATATTTTTTAAAAATAGATTTTTCTATATTGAGCTTGTGTCCCATCCTAAACTTAGTTCTAGTAACTTTGAAGTGAGTTCCATCTGTGTATAATTGTGGTATCTGTGAGTAATTCTTGGTTGATTTCTTCTTCTTAAACACTGTGACTTTTACGTTTTTTCTCTTATTTCCCTAGTATGAATTTCCAGTGCATCATGAAATAAAACAGTGAGGGAGGACATCTTTTCTGTGAATCCACTGTTAGGGACACCCTTCTCTTCTCACTAAGAACGGTTTTACCTATGTGAGTTTTCAAATAGAATTTGTTAACCTGATGTCCTTTCCTGTTAGTCCCAGTGTAAAGAGACTTTTTATAATTTTGTTTGATTTATCACACACTTTTTTCTTTAGCTTCTGAGATGGCTGTAATGTTTTCATTGTTTTCTTTTGTAATATGAATTATGTTTATTAACTTTTAAGTGCTGAACAATCATTTCATTCTTCAGTATGCCTTAGTTCGTCATGATGTGTCATCCTTATTGTACATTTCTGGATTCAGCATGTTAAAGATATGTTAAGTTTATTCACCGTAGGGATTTTAGTCTACTGTATTGGACTTTAGTTTTCTGAAAATGTTTACATCTGAGTTTTGCTGGCAGAGTAATGATTACCTAAAAAAATGACTTAAGAGGTGTTCAATCATCTTTTGTATTTTGGAAAATATTGCATGAGGTAGATATCGTTTCCTCTTTAGTATTTTTCAGTATTCACTGTCACAGCAAACTGAATCAGATTTTTTGTTTATTTGTTTGTTTGTTTTTGGTTGGCAGGAGGATTTTAATTAAGAATTTTACCTTCTGTGACAGATAGAGCTATTGTTATATAGTTCCTCTTGGGGGAACTTAGGTAGTTCTTATCTCTCAAGTTCATAGTTTCATTTTTACTTAAGTTTTTGGTATAAAACTTAGTAATTTTCCCCATCTTCCTTTTAAAGTCTTCAAGATCTGTAGGTGCGTTGCCTTTTAATATCTAGATTTTGTATGTTCTCTTTTCTCTTTATCAGTGTAACTGGAGATTTATCAATTTTGTTGTTAAAACAAATAATTTTCATAGACTTTTCTATAGTAACATCAATCACCTTATCTCATTACATACTTTATTTCACATGTAATTCATGTTTGCTTTTTAAATCTTCTTGGAAATAGAAATTTCAATTCTTGATTTCTTTATTTCTAACAAAATCTTCAAATGCAGCACAGTTTCCTGAGTGCAGCTGTTTGGGTCTAAGACAGGATGCCGTGTTGCGTTTTCCATTTCTGATACTGTCCTTTTTATCTCCAGTTCCTTCTGTAACAACTCATGAGTTATTTGCACCTCAGGTTTCATTTCTATGTATTTAGAGATTTAGTACATTCCTTATGATTGTTTTCTTGACAAACCTATTTTGGTTAGAAGAAATATTTTCTATTTTCTTTTATTTAAGTTCTTTAAAATTCATTGTATTTGTACTAATTATAGTCTATCTTGGTCAATGTCCAACTGCTCTTGAGATAATATTTGTTTTGGTTTTTTTCAGAGTGTTTTACATGTGCTGGGTACTTCATTTTGATTTATGGTATTGGGTGGGGCACCTTTGACCCTAGGGAATTTTTTGTCTTCTATTTTTATTAGTTACTGGTTCAGAAGTATTAAACTCCTCATCTATAAGAGCCAATAATGTCATTGTTCTCTTTCAATTACTACACATTATGTTTTATATATTTTGAATTTTGTGTCAGTGTATAAGTAAAGTACATCTTCTTGATTAATTGAGCTCTTTATCATTAGTCTTTGTAATTAATAATTGCCTTGAAATTTATCCTACCTGAGGTAATATAACCACTCTTCATTTCTTTTGACTATTGTATAAAGATGAATCTTTTCCAGCCCTATTCTATTAACTTATGTTGATCACATGAAGACTTCTGTCACTTTTTATCCAGTATGACAATCTCTTTCTTTTATTTGTGTGTACATAAATCATATACATTCCATTTTAGAGATGTCTTTTGACTTATGATGAGGCTGTATCATGGTAAATCCGTTGTGAGTTTGCTAAAATCACATGTTGAAAATGCATTTTGTAGACCTAACTACCAACAACATAGCTTAGCCACCCCGATCTCAAATATGTTCAGAACATCATCCTGTCATGTAATGTAAAATTTGTTATGTACTGTGCTGAATGTCTCATGTAATTATTCACTAACTACATTTTATTTGTTTATTTATTTATTTATTTATTTGGTATTGGGGATCGAACTCACAACCTCATTATTTGTTTGTTTTGGTGCTAGGAATGAAACTGAAGCCTTGTGCTTGCTAGGCAGGCGCTGTGCCACTAAGCCCCATCCCCAGCCACTATTAGCAATTTAAAATGGTGGCAACATAATATGCTTTAGAGATTGGCAGTTTTTCATGGTGATTAAGAAATAATGGGTGTTTTGTTGGTCCTGAGTTTTGAAATCAGGGCCTTTCACATTCTCTAACACTGAGCTGTACTTTGATCACTGAAAATATTTGAGAAAAACATCTGAGTCACCAACTTTTCCAGTTGAGTCTAATAAGCTTCCTAATACACACTTAGCACAATCCCAAAACACAGGAACTGGAAATGAAAATGCCTCATCTTTAGTGACTTATGTTGACTGTTTCAGCAGCTCTTTGGAGGGCACTAGGTATCGGAATGTGAAGCTTTCATCACATGTATCTGTGATCCTCATATAATTCAGTTTTTGAAAATGTCATTCTGTTTATAATTGAAAATATGTTTGAATTGTTGCTATGAATATTAAAATTATGCATGGAACATAGATTCAAGGGGAAAAGTTTAAGTTATCAATATAGAATAGTTGAATCATTTTGACAGACATGAATATATTAGTGATTTATTATTATGTAACAGACTTACAAACACAGTGGTTTAAAACAGCATGCATCCATTTTTTGAAGCTTTCTGTTAGTGATGAATCCAGGCATGTCTGTGTCACAGGCATGTCTATGTCACAAGGCATGTCTATGTCACGAGCCTGTCTTACAGCTTGAGAGAGGAGAAATCCATTTCCGTTCTCTGTGGTTCTCGGCAGCATTCAGCTCCTCCTAGTTTTGGAATGGAAGTCTTTATATTGGTTACTTTCCTCTTGGTGCTGGAACAAAATACCTGACACCCAAAATAAAGGAAGGAAAGCTTTATTTAGCTCACAGTTTGTAGGGGTTTCACCCCATAATTAGCTGGCCTCAAGGCAGGGTGGCATGGCTGCAAGGTAACTGTTCAGGGTGGCAGAAAACAGCAAAAGCAACAAGAGCAAAAAGGGGAAGAGTACGAGAGGAGACTGTTTCTTTCCCTTATATTGTATTTAAGCCACATCCACTTGGGTGTAGCACTCGCTCCCATAATCCCAGCATTGGACCATGAATGATTTACAAACCCTAGAAGCCTGTCCCCATGACTGCATGAGGCTTTAGGTGGAACATCCAGACAGAAACCACAACATTCTGCCCCTGGTTCCCTAAAGATTCATGCACATCCTTTATGCAAAAGACATTTAGACCATCTCCAACAATTTCCAAAGTCCTAACGGTTTTAGCATTGCTGAAAAGTCCAAGTTCCAAGTCTTTTCTGAGATCAAAGGCAAACTCTTAGCTGTGAGCCCCTACACAAATGAAAAGTTCAACACTTCCAACATTCAGTGGCACAAGATAAACATTGCTATTCCAAAAATTCCAAACAGGTGATACAAAGGATTGGGACCAAAGCAAGTCCAATATGCAGCAGGGCAAACATTAAGTTCTATAGTTCAATATGGAACATCTGAAGCAATCTGTGGCAAATTGTGAGCTTCAGAAGGCTTGTGTGGCTCCACCCCTACAGCTCTTCTAGTGGTTTTAGCCCCCATAGTTTTTCTCTTAGGTCTGCTCTCCTTAGTCCTTGCACATTTTCCATGTTCCTGACTTTTCCAAACTTCTGGCTTCTGCACTGCATCTTTGGCTGCACACTTACAGTTTCACAGCTGCCCCCTCAGGGGTATACTACCTGGCCTCCCAGACCTTCTTTTGAAATCTGGGTGGAATCCTTTTTACCCTCAGAACTTCTGCATTCTTTATGTACCTAAAACCAGTGCCACATGGATGATGCCAAGGTCTGATGGTAGCTGGAACAGTAGCCAGGCTTTCTTCTCTCTTGGCTGTAGGGGTCGAGTGCCTGAATTGCTGAGCACTCTCAACCTGATTCTGAGGGACAGATTCTCTATGTTGCCACCATTCTGGAGCCTTGTGCTGCCTCCACCACTTTGGAACCTTGCGCGGCTGCCACCATTCTGAAACATGGTCCTCTGTGGCTTTCTCCTTAACGTCTTTTCACTTTTGCAGTTTTGAGGCTACAAAGGGTAGCTGCTTCTTGAGATGCCCTCAGACCGTCTTTTCTATTCTCCTGTTCCTTCTCAGCAGTCAAGATCTTCTCTGCTCTGTCTTTATAGTACAGCTCTACTGGAACTTCTTTCTGTCCAAACTCTTAACATTTTAAATCATCCTGTTGAGCTCTTTGCACTTGATTTGCAACATAAATCTGGCTAAAAGCAACCAACTATAGCCATGCCACAGCTGAAACATTTGACTGCCTTGAAATTTCTTCTGCCAGATTAGTTAGTCCACAGCCCTTAATCTTAGTTTCAGACAAAGTCTCTGGGCATGAGCAAAATGCAAACAAAACATTTTTTTAAGCCACAATAGACATCATCTGGGCTCCATCAACCAGTGCAATCATTCTTCCCAACAGAAACCTCCTGATCCTGGACTTTATCTGTTTTCTGGTCTTCTGAGCTCTGACCAGAATCTCCCATACAGAACAGCCTAAGGCATTCAAGCGACATCTCCAAACCTTTCCAAACTCTTCCCACAAACCATACCCAACATCATCAATTATATAGTCACAGCAATGACCCCACTTTTCTGGTCTCAAATTCTGTGTTGCTGA
This sequence comes from Hydrochoerus hydrochaeris, assembly GCA_004027455.1. Taxonomy (NCBI): domain Eukaryota; kingdom Metazoa; phylum Chordata; class Mammalia; order Rodentia; family Hydrochaeridae; genus Hydrochoerus; species Hydrochoerus hydrochaeris. The sequence continues at coordinate 67,933 of PVLA01007591.1, read as the reverse complement.
GTTTTCTCTCATTGCTGAAACAAAATACATGATGTCCAAAGTTGAGGAAAGAAAGGTATGTTTAGCTCACAGTTTGTGGAGGTCTCAGTCCATAATCAGCTGGCTCCAAGCCAAGGTAGTGTGGCAGAGAGGCAACAGTTAATGTGACAGAAAGCAGAAAAAGCAAGAACAAAAGAGGGAGGAGTTCAAGAGAAGACTCTTCCTGTTCTTTACATTGTATGTAGGCCTTACCCTTAGTGTGTAGCACCACCACCTTGGTGGTGTAGCACTCACATCCATAATCCCAGCATGGAGCATGAATCATTCACAAACTCCAGAAGCCTGCCCCCATGACGGCATGATGCTCTGAGGGGACATTCAGAGACAAACCATGACAGTCTTCATACCTCACTCACTATTGGCTGGAGGTTTCTGAGATTCCTTGCCATGTAGCCTCTTCAGTACCACAGCTGGTGTCATCAACATGTGCAAACCAAGAAGCACTGGAGAGAGTCAGAAGACATCATCACATCATGGAGATCACATCCTCTCAGTGTTGTGTAATGGGTTAGAAAGACTTCTCTTGGCCAAAGGTGTTACTTGATGATAATGTATCCTTCAAAACCTATTAGGAATATAGACCAGGCATCAGTTACTGTGAAATTAATAAGACACAGTATAGAGATAAAGAAATAATTGTATTCAAACCTTTGTCTTACTTTATTATCTATTTATTTATTTTTTACTTGATTTTTTAAAATTTGAATTTAAGAGAGAAAGAAAAGAAAATTTAAAAAAGACAAAATAGAAAAAACAAGAAGAAAAGTAGAATACAGAGTTCAAAAAAAATTAACATCATAAAATTGCTAGTTGATACGTTACATATAGTTAACAATAGCTGTTAAACTTAAAAAGTCAAAACATAATAAGTGGCTAGACACTCAAACATTGACAGTGAAAACTCTTCTGTTCACTGATCTAACAAAAGCTCAGTAATATGGTCATCTATTTACACACTATACATACAATTATATCCTTTAGTGTACTTTCCTTCCCTTTCATTTTTACAATATCCATCTTACTTTTATTTAATATCTCTCATTCATTTTCTCTTTCAAATGGAGTTAATAGTGACATCCTATTTGATAGTTTGATAGTTTACCTTAGAAAATAAAGACCTTAGTTATACTATGCCTATGTAAAATTGCTTCAAAATGGAATTTATGATTATTTAGCATATCATTACTTTAAAAATGAAGAATCCTAGCTATTGATGAAAAATTGTTATTCTATTATTAGTAAACTGGATGTGTAACTTGCTTATTTGGGGAAATTTTTCTTCCAAAATGGATTGTTGGATTACATTTTCAGCATATGCAGTGTGGAATTAAACTTTTAAAATAATATACTACTAACTGGATTTAAAATTGATTTAGTCTTTCTTGACTAAATAGAAATATCAGTATTTTTAATTAGTATAACTGCAAATCTAAGTAGCTCTCATATTGATATTAACTCATTGGTATTGATCTTTTTCTCAGAAGTAATTTTTGAAATTGATTATCATGAAGGATATGGCAAATCTTCCTGTATTGAAAGATAGGCAACTTAACATAGATTACTACTGAGCACATAGCAATTAACGGATCATTTAAAGAGATTATAAAGCTTGTTTTCTAGTGAAGTTTTTGCTTAAAATTTTTTGTGATTGATTAGAAATGAATTTCCTAGTGTTTTACTGTAAAAACTTTTAAGCAACAGAAATTTTGAAATAATTTTATTGTGAACAACCGTATCCTCACCTGGGTTCTACAAGTAATTATGTGCTGTGTTACTGTTTTTCACACACCTACACACCTTGGTATTTCTTTATCTTCCATTAATTCCTTGTTGTTGCTTTCAAAGTTGCGCATAATCTATACACCAGATTTAAATATTTCAGCTCACATACTGTGAACTAAAATGCAGCAGTCCTTTGTGTTTCTTAAGATAAATTTTACAGAAATTAGATGAATAATGTTCAGTGTACTAATGGAGAAATTGTGACAAGTGAATTGTAGACCTAAGTTTTTGTGTGATTTCTTATATGCTATAAAACAGTGTGTAAATTTCAGAGAATGGTCTTGATAACTGGCCAACACTGTAGAAAGTGCTGTATACATAAATCATTACAGAGATAAGCAGACATGTTTGACAATATGTGGAAGATGCTGTCAGAGAATACCCTAGATATTAATATTTGACCAGTGGTATCTAGTTTGGGAGATGTACATCCCTCTGAAAACTCCACTTCTTATTAAGCATAATTTCTGTTACTCTAATAATACTGAGACTACCAGACTATCGCTAATTAGTCTGTGGAATAACTGTAACTTGGCAGTTATGTCCTCCAAGTGCAGAAATTGTGCACATTCTATAACTCACATCCTGTAACACTTGAAGTTTTGGAGAATCAACTCAATCTATTTAATGGAAATAGAAAAGTATAACGGTTTTTCTATTGAAAGAAGCAGATTTATTACAGACCAAAAAGAAGAAAATCTTTGGATCTCAGGTTGACGTTGTTGAACTTTGGACACAACCCAATCATGTGAGGGTGAAGGGTCAAAAAAGATTTATCAATATTCCTTGACCTTCCAAGTTCCAAATCAGCAGCCCTGATTGGCAGGTTTGACCACAGAGTATGCTAAAATTATTTTTCTGACAGACTGAATATTGATCTCAGCTCTCTTATGCCACCGTGAGACCCTGTAGCAGGGAATGATGTAACCTATTACGATGGGAGCAGGACTCTTTCTGGGTGCTGGCCAGTTTCTGGAGTGTGAGACAAAGGTTTGCCAAGGCCCTGGCAAACTGGACACACTGTCTTCGATGCAGACAAGATGGCTTTGTCCTGAATTCATCTAAGTCTCACTGGAATTGGCAGCACCTCTCAGTTCAAGTGCTAGAGGAAGTCACTAGACTCTGAGTAGAGCAGATGGGAAGACTTCGAAGACTCACTTTCTCCAGGCTAACCAGATTGCCAGAGCCCAGAGAGTACTGATGGACATCAACAGCCAAGAACAAGACGATTGGAGTTCGGAGATTCCACCTCTCTGTCCCTGCGTAAAGGTTACAGAAGCAGTGGGTACCGAGTTAGGCAGGAACGGGGGAGGCCAGTAGCCTGGGATACCGAGCACTGACTCTTGAGAGAAAGGCAAAGGCTGCACCAAAGTGCTGAGATGATTCAGTCCAACCACGGTCCCTTCACTGCAGTAAAATCTGGTTTCCCATGAGTGGTGGATATGGCACAGGAGAATCAGTTGTTAGAAGTTGTGTACACACACACACACACACAACATTTTTTCTGTGATGCAGGATATGAGTACATATGAGACCTCTCCGGTGTTTTCCTTCCTTTGTTATTTTTCCTAGTTAAATTATTCAAAGCTCTACTTATTTTATCACAGTGAAAACTGTGGGCACTTTCTTTTGTGTATACACCCAGAGTCTATTGGAAACCAGGACATCCTTTCGAATTCCGCTCTTCACTTGACTGCCTTCCTCAGTGTGGTTTCTGGAAGGGACCCCAGTGGAGAGAAAAAGGGGGATATCTCAGCTGCTGTCGCCCCCTGACTGTGGAGTCAGAACAGAAGTGGATCTGCCAGCCCAGTGTTTGCTTTTTCATAAATATCAGGAAAGAAAATTACTTGAGGTCTTGCAAATTGGTTTTTCATTCACCAAAAAAAGTTGGGTTTTTTTTCAGTTTTTTTAAACTCCACATACTTTCTTCTGTCCCTTCCTTCCCTAAGCCTAGTGCAGTCATATGAATGGAACATGCAATGAATTACTGCTCTACTGAACACTGAAGAGAGGTCTGCGGGGGCAGCAGCACACAGCCCTGGTGCAGGAGGAACTCAGGGTCTAATAGAGAGAAAAGCAGCACATCAGCGAGCTTAACAGATTGAGGAAAGGTCGACAGACAGGTCACTGAGACAAGCTTTGCCTCCTTCCCTTCAGTCATCGCCCACATGGCCACAAGTCCCTGCAGCTGAGAAAAAAACAGTTGTCACCAAATACCTGAGGTTTCATTTGTAATTTTCCATGTATGTGACTCTCACTTGGTGCTGAGTTTCAGCTAGCGGATGGGCTTTCCCATTTGAATGCAGATAACATTTTCTCTTATAAAGACTTCTTGGAGCTCTTTTATTTTTAATTTTTCCATAGAGCTTGTTTACTGCAGTGTTTCCCTGCTGCTTCATTGTATCTGGGCTTAGAGGCTAAGAATATAGGGCGGCCAACCTGCCAGGTGCCAAACAAATTCTGCCACTTTCCAGCTGTGTGACTTAAGCACTCTGTGACTCATTAATGCATTTACTTAATGAATTAGTGAACTCGTGGGTGTGCCGATACACATGCTAAAGCCCCAACGATAATATCTAGACATAGCGTAATCAGTAAATTTCCTTCTATCTGACCATTCTTCATTTTTTTATGATTGCTAATTGATTGCCATGCTGTTTAATTAGCAAGCATCTGTGGAAGAGCCATAATTGCCTACCCAGTTAATGACACTTCTAAGACCAGAAAGGATACACAATGTCAGGCTGGATATTGGATGGAAGAGAAATGATAAACAACACCACCCTGTAACACCTATCTCCCCTTAATCAAATTTTGAGACTCGCCTGGTTGATTTTTTTTTCATGAAATAGTATTTTAGCTGTTTCTGTTTCTATTTTCAGATCATATGCTTCTTCTCACGCATGGGTTTTCTTACTTTATAGCAGGACTTTCTTAAGCATATCTTCCTGCTGCTGTCCAGCATCACGTGCTAGCTGCGATAAAGCAGCAGGTAGCACGCAGCCTAGCAGACAGACTTCTAACCACGGGGCTCTCAGGGCTCTGCCTCCTCTAGCTTCTTTTGGCGGAATTCTGTTCCTGCCTTGACCAGTAAAACCAGAGCCAGATTCCCCTTCAGCTGTGAATTCACATGCTGTAGAAAGTCTAACTGTATTTAGAATTTCCAGGACCACTGCCAGTCACAGCTGCTCTCTCCCCCGCTCCCCTTCTGAGGCCTGACCCGTGGGGAATGGACATGCATTGGTGCTGTCAGGAACCCGTTAGCATCCTTCCTCTTTTCTCCCCCTTGCTGGGGCAAAGAAAGAGGGCCTTAGAGCAGAAGCAGCCGTGCTAATTCAAATCACCCTCCCTTCTGCCAGGCACCCCAAATACTGACTAGGGCAGCTTCATGCACTTTCTGAGGCCGTGCGTGGGCCCCATCCATGTGATATCCATGAATGACAGTTCATGGATGACATTTCCTCTCCAAACTCCTTGTACCACAAGACACTTCCCACCCCCGCTCATGTCTTGCCTCTGTGATCTTTTTACTCCAAAAGTCAGCCAGCCTCACCTCAGGCAGAGTGGACTTTTGTGCTGTCCAGGGTGCTGACAGGAGCTTCACACTTTCCTACTTGTCTTGCCAAGGACAGGAGGAGCAGACTTACCTGGAGGCAAGCCCTCTCTCCTCGCCCTGCCCGCGACGGACGGCTGCTCCTGTGCACATTTCCACAGTGCTCCGAAGGATGCAAGCATCAGCCTCCAAGTGTATGCGTGACCGCAGCCCAGGCCCTCGGCTCCCCGGCCATCTCTCCCAAGAGCACGGGAGTTGTGCTCTCTGCTGCAGCACCAGGCTGTGCTCATGGACCTGGAGCTCAGTTGGCAACTGGGGGCGATGTGAAGCTGTTCCTTCTCTTGTACTCTCATGCTCTCATTCGCACCCCCAGGATCTTGGTGCGTGAACCCATCAGTGGCATAAGGGGTGGAGGAGGAGCTCTGCTCTCTGCCGTCCTAACATTACAGGGGCCACAAGCCCCACCTCTTAACATGTCGTGGCGAAGAGGGCTGACTGCTTGTCTCAGTCGTTCTCCTAAGGGTGGGAACCTGCTTTGGGCTTTTGGTGAAAGCTCCTCACGGTAGAGCAGGAACCCATTCCTCAGCCTGTTACATTGATAAATCACGGGTCCAAGATGTTATTTGAACAGCATCCCCGGCTTGACAAAACCGCCCATCAAATGTTATTGCTTTCTTGTAAAGATTTAAAAACTATTGAACAGAATTAGAAAAAATGCATGGGATTGTAATCCTGTTCGTGCTGATTATATATAAGAAAAACCAACTGTCCTATTATCAGAAGAACTGTCTGAGCCTTGTAAGGGTTTTATAAGACAATAATTTTTAATAGTTCTTAGTTAAAACAGAATTTGTCAAATGACATCTTTGATATAAGCATTTGCTTTTTTCATAATTATGAGTGGAAGTATAAGGGTAGCAGTATTTCCTCTTACTTCAAAATACAAGGTCATGAAATATAGTAGAAGGTTCTATACTGTTAATTTTAATAGACATTTAATATTTCTTTTATTGGTTCAGAAACTTGAAATTCTTCTATGTTTTGAATTAATTTAGACTTTTTTCATTTAATTTCACTCATGGTGATTTTCTGGTAATTTCTGTATTGGCCACATGTTTCTTCTTGGTGATATCTATCCTTTGTTTTTTTTTCAAAAATCTACATTTTGATAGGATTTGGGGTATTAGTTATAATTTATGGATATAATTCTCTTTGCAAGCATGATTCTGGTATGTACAAAGTCCTCTTTAATGGGAGAGAAGTTTTATAATTATTTATTTGAGTGGTGTTTACTTTTCTAATGCGATCTTCTGTGTTCAGTGATAGCTAAGCTCTCACTGGTGGTGATAATGCAAATACTGGTGCAGGTATCTTGCTCCGCAGCCATAAATCTAATCATGCGCATTGTAACCTCACAACCAGATATGTGATGCTATCTCTGCTACACTTTCATTTGATGTGTTATACTTGGATACCATTGCTCAGTCCTCTTCAGAGGCAGAACCAGGGATGACCAGCAAGATCTTTGACATTTGCTCATTAAAAGCTGAATGTTGGTGATGATTGAGTTGCCCCACCTTGACCAGCTAGTTGATCACTTACTTTGTCTTTCCACATGTGATGTAGAGCTCTCTCTCCCCATTAGCCCACATTCTGGCATCACTGCTTGCAAACTTTGAGGTAAATTTTAGACATATCTTCCTTACTGTCATACCGCTACTTCAGTGAACAACCCAGTTCATACCATTGACCCAGAGCTGTGGAGACTGGCAGAAAACGGGTCTGAGATGGGCTCCTGTTCTCTCCACGGATGGCATTCAGGGACCAGAGACCAGCGGGAAAGCCAGGGACACAGTAGGACCCCAGCTAGGGTGCACACGATGAACAGGCAGGACTAGCAACGGGAAAAAGTCCAGAGCCAACAGTGATGGTATGAGCCAGCAGGTGACCGGAGAACCATGAGAGCCAGGACCCGGAACACAGGTGCCCATATTCCTTTGGAGCACAGAGTAATAGCTGAGACCAGAGAGACCTGGAAGCATCAGAAGCAGCAGCCAGGAGCTAGCAGTTGGGCTCCAGAGAATTCTAATGAGAGGTCAGTTCCAGCCTCCACATCCAGAGGCCAAGATCAGCTCCATACCCAGCACATGTCTGGGGTCTAACGTGGACATTGTCACAGAACTGTAAATGTCAGCGGCATCCACTACTTTTATTCTCCCTTGATCGTCTGACAGGCTACCCCTTTCCTGTCCGGCTGGATGTTGTGTTGTTTGGTTTTGTACGTTGTAGTTATTTTTGTTTTGGGACTTTTATTTTCCTCCTTTCTTTACCAGGTCCCCTTTCTTTCCTCTTTTCTTTATTCTCCTTCTCTTACTTCCTTCATTTTTTTTCTCTGTATAGGTTTCTTTCCTTTCTTTTTTTGTCATTTTCTATTGTTACTCTTTCTTTCCTCAACTACATCGTGAGTTTAAATTTTCAAGTGAGTGAATATTTTCTCTTCCTTTTCTAACTACTTGTTTACATTCTATCTCATTCTTCCAGTGTCCTCCAGTTATTCAAAACTGGATGATCATCCTTTGACTTCCGGTCTTGACTCTACTATATTTGATCTCATTCATTACTGTATCCTGTCCCCTGCCCATCTTAATGCTCCGGTACCCCTGCAGAGGGGCAAAATGACTCCACTGAGGGGAAAAATCATTGCATAAAAGTATGTGGTATATGTTTGATTTTGCTGTATAACTTTAGAGTTTGCTTCTGTGGCTGCAGGTAGCAGGTTAATGGTTACCATATTTTTCCAGTAGTTAAACTGTATGTGAAACTATCACCATTGCTAACTGTACTCCTTTAGCCAGGATGTCATCTACGTTATAATCAGTTTTTCTGCCCTGTATGATAACACTGTGATTGTTTGGAGGCATAATCATCATCACAGCCCAGTATTAAAGGATTGGATGCTGAACAAAATAGTAACTTTGTATCCTTTACAAAGTGGAAGGTAGGTTCTTAGTATAGCTATAAAGAACCTCCTACATCTACAGTACATCCCTGAGGAACAGACATCTCCTAGAGAAGACTCAGTACTAGTGGTAAAGCTATCCATCATAAGAAATCAGCAAGCATCAATATAGAAAACAAAATAAAATGAAAAATAGAAAATAAAAAATGATAAGATGCAGAAGCAAAATGCAACCCTAGACTCCCAGCCTGAACCCTAGAACTCCCTCCCTGCCCAAGACAAGCCTGAAACTCAGTGACAAAATTGGAAGTCAAGCAGTGGAATTCTCTGAAATGGTAGCAACAGGAGGGAAAAAAACTGGAAAAGCAATAAAGAAAATAAACTCTCAGGTACAAAAAGAAATGATACTTAAAATCAAAGCTATTAGAGAAGACACAGATAAAAGTATGAGCTTAGAAAAATGTTGGAAACTAAAAATACCCAACGTAGGAAAGAAATGGAACCCATGAAACAGATCCAAACAGAAATCCAAGAGTTTAAGACCTGCATTGAAAGAATGTGCAACCAATTGAATGAGAGGACAGCTGAAGACAGAATTGCAGCTAGTGATCATGAAGAGAAAGATATCTTAAACATAGCAAGAGACTATTAAAAGTCAATCCAACAGCTATAAGATGAAACAAAGAAGAGGATTATAAGATTGATTTGAGTCAGTCTGAAAACTGGAGACAGTACAAATGCCACTGGGGAGAAAAAGCTCTTCACAGAGATAATGACAGAAGACTTCCCAAGTGTGGATAAGGAATCTGATATACAAATAAATGAAGGATGTAAAACCCCAAATAGCCCAGACCAAAATAAAAAATAAAACTACACCTAGAAATATAATAATCAAGATTCCAGATTTTCAGCCCCAAAACAGAATTTTTATTATTATTATTAATGGTGTTTCTACAAATACAGGTATGCATACATCATTGTGGTGTGATGTCTTTAACAAATTTTGGAATATACCTAAAAGGAAAATCTTTGAATCAAATGAAATTTCTATTTTTATTTTTTGAGGAATCTCCACAATGATTTCTATAGTCCTTTAAAAAATTATTTTAAAGAAATTAAAGCAAAATAATAATAAAAACATTAAAAACCATGTAAAATTTCAGAACAAGATGATAGGAAATTAGCAATATTATGACACTATATTCTATATTTTAATCTTTGGAATAGTTACCCAGATTACAAAATGTAGGCATGCAAAACAGAATATTAAAAGCTATTAGAGAAAGGACACAGGTCACCTATAAATGAAAACCAATCAGAATCACATGAGACTTCTCAACACAAACCCTTAAGTCAAGAAGAGATTGAAGTGAAGTATTTCAAGTCCTGAAAGAAAACAACTTACAGCCCAAATTGATGTACTCTGAAAACTATCTTTGAAAATTAATGGAGAAATGAGATTCTTCCTAGTAAAAAATTCATTACCACTAGACTAGCCCTACAAAGAGTTCTGAAAGATATTTTAGACAGTGATAAAAATGACCACAATTCGAAGAACAGCAACAGAAAGAAATCACAAGGCAGAGCAAACCATTCAATAGAGAGGAAAACAGGGTACTAACACTGGGAAAGTATTATAACAAACATAAGCCAGTATATATCAGTTATATACATGAATGTACATGGCCTCAGTTCACCAGTCAAAAGAAACAGACTAGCAGAATGGATCAAAAAACAAGATCCACAATATACTGTATATAAGAAACACATTTAATTTAAAGAGAAATTCATAGACTGAAAGTCAAAGCATGGAAAACAATCTTCAATGCCATAGGAACCTACAAAAAATCAGGAGTACCTGTTTGTTTTGACAACAATGTGAACATCAAACTAAGAATGATCAAAAGAGATAAAGAAAGTCACTACATACTTGTTAAGGGACTACTCCAAGAGGAAGAAAAAAATCATAACTATGCATCACATATGGGAGCATTCAAATATATGTCAATTATTGATAGACATGAAATATCAGATAAACAATAACACAATTGTAATGGGAGAACTTAGTGTCCCATTTTCATAGAGAGATAGATTGACTAAACAATAAAATCAGCAAAGAAATAGCATAACTGAACCAAATCTGTCAATAAATTATCTTAGCAGATGTACTGAGTGTGTTCCACCCAACAACATCAGAATGCACATTTCTCTCAGCTGCACATGGGTCATTTTCTAAAATAGACCATAGACTAGCCCTCAGAACATGCTTAAATGAATGCAAAGGAATTGAAATTATTTCATGCATATTATCTGACTATAGGGCAGTGAATTGGGAATTAATGGCAACAGAAACGGCAAAAGCTCCATAAATACATGGAAATCAAATAATACACTCCTGAACAATCAGTGGGTCACAGATGAAATCAAGGAAGAAATTAAACAATATCTACAACTAAGAATGAATGTAGATAAAACATACCAGAATTTATGTGATACAATGAAAGCAATCCTAAGAGAGAAATTTATAGTGGTGAATTCTCACATCAGGAAAATAGAAAGAGCACAAATAACCTAATGTTGTATCTCAAGCTTCTAGAAAAAGAAGAACAAGAGAGGAAATTATGAAGATCAGAGCAGAGATTAACACGATGGAGCCTACAAAAACAACACAAAGAATTAATGAATCAAAGAGTTTGTTCTTTGAAAGAGCTTTTCTTGTTCTTTGAAACAATAAATAACACTGATAAACCTTAGCCAACCTTATGAAAAAAAAAATGAAAAAACTCAACTTCATGCATTGAGGAATGCAAAGGGTAAAATCACTACTGTGGAAATTCAGAAGATCATAAGTAGCTGTTTTGAAAATCTTTACTCTCATAGGATGGAAAACAGAAGAAATGGACATGTGATGCATATGAATTACTAAAGCTAAATCAAGACGATATAAAAATTCTGAATAACCTAATATCAGTTACTGAGATTGAAAATGTAATTAAAAACTTACTAACAAACAAAGGCCCTGGTTCTAGTGGATTCATGACTGAATTCTACAAGAAATTTAGAGAACATTTAATGCCAATATACCTCAAAATCTTTAATGAAATTGAAAGAGAAGCAATATTCCCTAACTTATTCCTGGAGACAAATATTATCCTGATACCAAAAACCACAGAAAAACCCAACCAAAAAAGAGAACTGCAAGCAAATCTTCCTAATGACATAGAAGCAAAAATCCTCAATAAGATACTGGCAAACAGAGCACAGCAAATCCTCAAGAAGATTATACATCGGCTGGGGGTTTAGCTCAGCGGCATAAGTGAGTGCATGCTTAGCAAACATGAGGTTGTGAGTTTGATCCCCAGCACACACACACACACACACACACACACACACAAATTATGCATCATGATCAAGTGGGATTAATCCCAAGAACACAGGGATGTTTCAACATACGCAAGTCAATACTTTTAATACACCACATCAACAGAGCCAAAGGCAAGAATCACGTGATCATCTTAATAGATGTAGAAAAAGCTTTAGACAGAATCCAGCACTCATTCATGATAAAACCCTATAGAAAATCAGAATAGTTTTTTTTAACTTAATCTGATTAAAGCCATCTAAAACAAACCAACAGCCAACGTCATACTAAATGGACAGACACTGGAAGATTTTACTCTAAAATCAAGAACAACACAAAGATGTCCACTATCGCCACTTCTATTCAATATAGTTCTGGAAATACTAGCTACAGCCACTAGACAGTAGAGAAAAAGAAAAAGAAGCATAGGATTGGAAGAAGATAAATTATCATTATTCATAGATGACATCGTACTCTATGTAGAAGACCCCAAAATCTCCACCAAAAGACCTGTACATTTAATAACCAAATTCAGTAGTGTATCTAGATACAAAATCAATACTCAAAAATCAATAGATTGCTGTATACAATAGATTGATGTATACAAACTCAATGAGAGAAAAATTAGGGAGAGCACACACTTCACAATAGCATCCAACATAGGAAGTAAAAGATCTATACATGGAATATTACAGTACTTAGAAAAAGGAGATTGAAAAAGATATCAGAAAATGGAAAAATATCCTAGGTTTGCAGATAGGAAGAAACAACGTAGTGAAAATGGCCATACTCCCCAAACTGTTATACAGATTTAATGCATCCTGATCCAAATACCATTAACATACCTCGCAAAACTAGAGAAAACTTTCCTAAAATTCATGTGGAACCAGAAGAGACCTAGAATAGCAAAAGCAATTCTGAGCAGCAAATGCAAGGCAGGAAGCATCATAGTCTGTGACTTGAAATTACATTACAGAGTGCTATGATAAAATCAGCATGGTAGTGGCAAAATAACAGACCTGAGAATGAGTGGAACAGATTAGAAGATGCAGGTACAACCAGAAACACACCAGCCACATTATCTTTGCCAAAGGGGCCAAACATTTTCACTAGAAAAAAGATATATTCCTCTTTAATAAATGGTGCTGCCAAAACTGGATCTCTACATGCCGAAGACTAAAACTAGATCCATGTCTATCACCGTGCAGTAGACTAACATCAAAATGGGTCAAAGATCTAGCTGTTAATACAGAAACTACTGGGAGAGGAAATAGGCAGAAATCTTGAAGACATAGATGTAGGCAGGGACTTCATGAACAAACCCCACACAGCATGGGAAATACTGCAAAAAATCAACAGCTGGGATCTCCTCATCTCATTAAAAAGTTTCTGCACATCAAAAGAAATCATCAACAAAGTGAAAAGACAACCCAAAGAGTGGGGAGAGAATTTTAGCCAACTGTCCCTCAGACAAAGGTCTTATATCTACACCTTATGAAGAAGTGAAAAAAATGAGACCCCCCCAAATTTAAAATGGGCACCTAAGATAAATACACACTTTTCAGATGAAGTACGAACAGCAAATTAATATATGAAAAAAATGTTCAACATCATTGGTCATTTGAGAAATGCAAGTTAAAATAACACTGAAATTCCATCTCACTCCAGAATTTCTATCATCAAGAAATCAACCAGTAACAAATGCTGGCAGGGCTGTGGGGAAAAGGAATCCTTTTTGTGGCAATGTATACTGCTGCAACGACTGTGGAAGTCAGTGTAGAGATTCTTTAAGAAACTAGGATTAGAGGGCCAAGCTGACTCAGCTATTCCCCTTTTGGGCATCTTTCCAAAAGAATTAAAGACATCATATCACAATTATATATGTGCATACATGTTTATAGCAGCACAATTTGTAATAACCAAATCTTGGAAACAACTCAAATACCCATCAACCAAGGAATGGATAAAAAGATGTATTTTTGTACAATGGAACACTACTCAGCTATAAAGAAAGATAAACAAAACTTTTATAAATGGACGAGGTTGAGACCATATATCTTAGTGAAATAAATCAGACTCATGTAAACATCATGTTGTCTCCCTCTTGTAAGAAGCAGAGAGAGTAAATAAGATCCAAAATGACCATGAGGTATTGTGAAATGGGAAGAAACTGTTCAATAGGAAAGAGAAACTGGGATGGGAGAAAGGAGAGAAGAAGGAGGGAAAAGGAAAACACACACACACACATGATAGTTAAGATAGTTACACTAATCACTATTCGTTCATTGAAAAGAAAGGTTTGTGCCTATATTGTTTGAAATTTTGTATCATTATCACTTCTCAGCCTTTTGACTGAGATCAAGTGTGAAATTTTAGATCACTGTTTTTGCTATTTTTTTTCACTTTAAAAATAAGAAAAATTAATGAAAACCCCATTATGGTGCTAATACACCCATCAGTGTTTTACTGTCCACCTGGACGTGTTACTGTCTACCACATGTTTTAACGAAGTGTATTCCCGCTGGGAGGGGATGCTCTGTGATGTCAGGATGTCTTCCCTGTTGTGTGTGAGATTCCTGATTGCTCTCTGTAGGTGCACAGTGATGGATTTGGTTTCAGAATACACATGCATTTAGCACTCATGTAAAAATCTGCATTGTCATGGTTTAAAACATTTTGAGAACAACTTACTTGAACTTTGACTATGTGACTGTCATTGTCAAAATGTAATATGCTAGAGATAGTAGAGAAAATAAATAAAACCCATAGTTAACAAAAAAAAATTGCCAGAAAATAAATGAGTATAAAAGAAGAAAATCTAAAAATGGAAACAATGCCCTTTACTATTAGTAATTTTATGGTAGTCATACATGAGTTTTCAATAATTATGCAAATTCTTACAGGATTTACCTGGATCAGTGAATAAGTGTGCCCTTCAATGAGTTTCAGTAAAATGTGGAAGTTAAAGCTTCATTTAAAGCCTTGTTATTTTTTTCAGTTAAAATGCTTGCTTAAATGTTTGTTCTAAAACAGATGTGGACTATTTTAGAAAGTAGATACTGACATAGAATGAGATATATATGTCACCAAAAATACCGGTTGCTAAGGAGATATGTGGATATGCATCACAGTTTATGCAGGACCCAATTAAGAGCAGAAATAGTTGAATACATTTCTGTAACAAACTGGAGTGGGGAGAGGGTTATTCAAGCTCCTGGATTGAAAGGTTAATAAAAATCACTTCATATTGTGAAAACATTTCAGGATTTGGATGGATGAGGTAGAATTTAATATTTGACTGTTCTGGAATAACATAGTATAATTAAGATTTTATAAGAAATCTGATTTTATGGCTGCATGCTGATGTGCTTTGTGAGTATGTGTGTGGAACAGTGGTAGTTCAGGTTGGTTTTGGTTCCATAAAGCAGGAAAAAAACCTACCCAATTAGCAGAATTCATAGTTTGACATTTCTGAAAATAGTATCATAGGCTTTAGGCATAGTTTGATCAGGACTTCAGTTCCTTTTCCATGTGATTGCCTACACCTGGCCCACTCCTGTGGATCTGTTAGGTCCCCCTCTGGATTCTCACCTGGTAAAGGCTACCTGGTCTCACATTTGCAGTTATACCATCCACTGAAAGGAACTTTGTGGTCTTTAAGCAGAAGGACCCATCTTTACTTATAGTTCCCTTTCTTATGTTTTGCCTATCTCTGAACCATCAAGCAAATGACTTGCTTGGATTTGTTCAGGCTTGGGATATTTCCCCACCAAAACCCCAACCTGGTGATTAAATCAATTCCATGCAAAAGCCACAGCCACTGGTGAGTGAAAGAGAGAGAAAGAGAGAGAGAGAGAGAGAGAGAGAGAGAGAGAGAGAGAGAGAGAGAGAGAGAGAGAGAGAATGTGCACCAGAGCAGGAATCTATGCTGAGCCAGCCCTGCAGGGCTGTCACTGGGAGAATCCTGAGTAGAGGCAGAGAGGAGAGGGCTGTGTTCTATCATCTACCGGACAGTTTCTCAGATTGCGGTTTTCTCAAAGGATAGATTTAGAAACTGACCTCTCAACAAAGATTGTTTTTCACAGCATGAAAAATGTTCTAATTTAACCTGAAAATTAAAATAGAGCTAAGAATAGCATGATTTCAAAGGATCAGTAACGATGATGATATTAGACTGTAATGAGTGTGAGGTTTTGGATTCCTTGCCTGGAGACGCCAGCTCAATGAGGACAGCTTGATCTACCCGAGTTGAAACAGCAGTGCCTTTCTGAGTATTCCCTATTCACTTTCTCTTTTATGATGCTGCTATAAGAAGACATTTATATTTTACCGATTTATTTCCGCATTTATCATTTGGTTCACTCCTCAGTATGTGCCACACAGGTGGGACATTTTGACTGTTTTGAGCTTTGATGGAATAGGGTTTCCATGTGGTTAGGAGCTTGATAAATATTTGATGGATGCATTAACACGTGTCACTATTGTATGATTCTGGCACTTAAATTTACAACTCAATAAACATTTTTAAAGAAGACCATTGAATACAAAAGCACTCACGTGTCTTTCTCAAGATGCCTTCTGAGGCCATTTGTGACTGAGACTGTGGCCTGGTTCCTGGTGTTCAGCCAGGGACAGCTTCCCTGCAGTCCCAGGGCTGAGAAAATGGGCTCCCATGGTAGAAATCAGAGACAGCCAATGTTATGCCGTGTACTGTTGCTAGTCGCATCCTCCCACTGTGGACGTGGGACTTCATGGATAGTTGTTCCACTTTACCTTTCAATACCAAAAGGAAAAGAGATCAGAAGTCTCACTCACTCTTTAGCACTTAAAAGAAAATCTCATTCTGCAAAATGAGGGCAGCAGGTGGACGCTGTCTAACATAAATTGGGATTGGATGGATTTGGAGTTTTCGGTATTCAAGGCGGAAAGCTTTGTCACCTTTGTAACGTCTTCACTTACACAAGAGAGCTTTGAAGAGCCTATGAGTTTACTTATGTTAACACAGCATCTTATCACAGCCTTAAAAATCTAGTCAGGATGGGCTAGTTGTGTCTGTGCATTCAAACACAGAAATCAGGATGAAAATCACAGAGCCAAACCCATCTGCAGCTTCACTGGCCCATTATACTGACCACTGGAATCAGAGTTCTGTGCATTCTGAACATCATTTACCCACTGCCTTTGTATTTCATGTTGTCTACACAGTTTTCCATTAACCAGCAGAGGGGTAAGATGGAGACAGCATGGTATTTGGAGTTGGAAGGTCAAGGTCAGATTTTAGCTCAGCTGGGAGCTGTGTGTGAGGAGGTCTGTACGAGATGCATGGTTGATTATATCAGGCTCAGTTTTCACGATATCTCTGGCAGAGCACTAGAGTGATTGGTTACTACAAAATCCAATAAATATTTGTTGCATGTATGCATAATCTTCATAATATTTAGAGTAATGGCTTTTAAATGCATGTATTTCACTTTCAAAATGACTTCTTATGACTTAAAGTCCAGTAAGCATATATAACTCATTATACAAACTACAGAAAGTTTCAGATGATCTGTATGAAATGCAACACTGTGGAGATACAGATCATAATCATTTCCTCCATCGCATGCCACAAATAATATCTTTCTATAAAAGTAGCTCCCTAAGTGCTCAAGGAGATATTGAGTAATTTTCCTACAATTTTAAGTTTACATTTCAACTAGTAAGATGATACTTAATGAGCTAATTTAAGAAGTTCATTGTTTTTAATTTTAATTAGTAGCATACCTGTGTACACACACATATAAAACCCACACCAGCAATTTGTGTTACTTTCCAAATTATCATCATGCCTTGTAATAAACATTAGAACCAAAGTTGATTTTCATGTTAATGATTTTTCTGACATAACACAATTGATATAATTGCAAATTATGTTTTGTAGTAAATGGAATATATACTCATTTTTAATTTAGAGATCAGATCAGCAATTTTTAAAGGTAAGAATCCACATTTAAACATTTAATGCAATGCACATTTAATTTTCAAAACATTGCTTCCGGCAGTGGTTTGACATTTTCTTATAATTTATCAAATTGCTTTTCAGGATTCAGCTAAAAAATTAATTTTCTATAGTAAGTGCTTAAAAAATTATGATTATCATACCAAACTTCACACCATCCTCAGTAAACCTCTTTCTTCTCTTTCATGGTCAGAACTTCAGTTATTGTTAATCACTTTTTAAGCTTATGTCATAATCTTAGCACTTTAACTCAAATTAACATGATACCTCTGATGACAGCATTGGCAGATATTGCAGTAGATACCAGTTGCTTTTCTATATAATGTTGCATGTTTTATACAAACATTTTGTATGGCAAAGAATATGAAGTTTAAGTTAGGTGCTTATGATCTTGATTTTAAGTTCTTGTGCTGAAGATGCCAGGTTTTGTAGGGCACCTGGTTTTCTCAGCATTTAAAACTTCAGGTATCGTCATGTTCCCAGCCCTTGCTTCAGGGACTGACGCTTTCTCCCACAAGTTTGCCAAGTTGTGCAGACCAGGATTTGCAGTTGATAGCTTCCTGCCTTCCATTCTTCAGCTGGAAACTGCAACCTTCCCTCCTCACACAGTCTTTTCATTTTTACTAGAGGACCCAGCAATGCTTCTGATGCCTTTTACCCTTTTAATCATTGTGTGTTACATAATGCATTTGAGAAAAGATGATAACAGTTGTTGTGTGCGGTTTTTTTTTTGTGTGTGTGTACTAAACTGTAAACCTAGAAGCTGTGACCAATGATTTGGTAGAGAACTGAGCTGTCCCTATTCTCTGATGTATGCCTGGTGATAAGGCAGCATTTAGAGGTGATGAGGAAGTGTCATCCGAGGTTTGGAAACTTGTGACGCACATTTACTTGGTTTTTCTTCACTTATTCTTGCTTCATGTCTTAGATGCTTGTTTCATGGGTGTCTAGTTGTCGCGTGTAAATTCAGAGTTAGAATTTATGAGCATATGTCTTAATTTTTGAAATAACTGTGTTTGTGTATATTTTAAGTGAAGATTACCAAGTTAGAATCTTGCCAATTTGTTGCTACATGCATATGTTTTTAGAATCTGGAGCTTGAAAACTCTGTGAGACAGTGAAACTTCATCTTTTGTTCCTGTTGTATTATGGATGGCTTTCTATCCCTTTGAAAGTGATGTCACTGTGTGGAATGCTGGAATAAGTGGATATCCCATTTAGAATCTGGTTTCAGTTGTCCCTCGAGGCTTTAAAACAAGGTAGCCTCCGTTAAAAAAAAAAACCCCGATTATGGAAATATCTAGCCTTCCCATTCATGTCACGGAAAATGATATACTTTCACATTTTACCCAGACATTTAGAATTTAGCAGACTCTGAGAATCCTTTTTACATTAAACCCACAGACTGAAATAATCTTCAGGGGCCGCATCAGCAATGATTCTGGCAGGTTTCCCTCGTAATTGGACTTGTGCCATTAGTGGCTCAAATTCATTTCCTTGGTATCTTCTTGGATGTTTTCTATTTGTCAGTACTCTTGTTTATAATTTCTACTGTTTTCTTTTTCTCTTCTTGTCTTTTTCCAGTACTGGGGATCGAACTTCACACCGAGCTACATCCCCAGCACTTTTATTTTTTATTTTGAGACACAGTCCCATTACATATAATGAAAATTCAGCTTTAATCATTGCATTTCTGGTCAGGTGAAGCTAATGTGGTGAAACCTGCTTCCTCTGTCCATACAAATTAATACATAGATTTTTAAAATTTGTGTCATAATGGGTCCAGGGTGTTGGAATGAAGAAGATGAGCTTGAGGTATTTTAAAGATGACATCTTGATACCAGGTTTGACATGATGTCTGGGTGATGGCTCTTGAGCCCACCTCTACCAGGAGTGTAGAGCTTCAGTGCTTAACGCAACTTAGAGAAGCCTGAGCTCTGAAAATAGTGGAAGTCATTTGATGGCAAGATATGACCTGGACTGAGGCACAGTTTACCCTTTATAATGTGGACACTCAGATATTTTTTGCTTCAGAAATAGCAACATAGTTGACCAGGAGTGCATCCCCAAACCCTGGGGGGAATGAGACAGCAGAATAATAGGTGCGTCTTCCTGAGTCCCAGATTTAAAAAAACAAAAAGAACATGAAAGCACATGTAATTCCACCAACACAGATAACCAGCTGGGGCCCTCGAAAGCATCAAGATCAGTGGTGGTTTTTGTTAAGAAAGTGACAGGACCATGATCAGGCATCAGTGCATGTTGCCGTGTTTAGGGAAATGCAGGGTTTTGGATTCCTGTCCCTCACTGTAGTGAATGACTACACTGTATTTTTTCATTGTCTGTGTCTGTGCTGGACATGGAAGAAAGCAGAGGCAGGTGAAGCAGAGGTGGTGGGCAGACCAACTGGAAGGGGAGACTTTCAAATAGAAACCATCTTGTTCCAACAGAAATAAACTTCCAGCAGCTCTGAGACGCACCACAGAACAGTTGGCATGGAGCTACTTGAAGACCCAGAGCTACAGAAAAGCCCCGAAAGAGGCTGATTGCGAAGGAAAGAATTCCCAGTGAAAGCCTGGGTTAGTTTAGGTAATGATCATGTTAGCTGGATTGTAATTGCCTCTTTTTCTCTGCCCTCTCTGGACTGTGGGCTCGGAGATCATAGCATTTTGCGTGTGTGCTGAAGAGGGCGGGTCTCCTCCTCAAACCTCCCCTGCCGGGTGGTGGGTGTTCATTAACTATTAGGCAGTATGTTAACAAAGGATTTTTAGCTGTGGTGCAGCTTTATGTTTTAAAACTATGATGATTAATATGATGGAGATCAGAAGGGGAAGCCAAAGGAGGTGGCTGTGTCCTTCTACTTAGAAGCTGTAGCTGAAGCCTTTAGACAGAAGAATGGGACCTATTTTAAAGCCTAAGTGCTCATGATTTCTCATCCAGTTTGCAGTATGTCGCGGCACCCTCTGCCTGTGGAGAATCCCTCTTTTAGGGAGACACTATTACCGTGGGAATATTTCCTATTTTTCTTTTGTACCGAGGTGAAAAGAGAAGAACCACTCTTGCAAAGAGCCTTTACAACTTATTCCAAAAACAGAAAGTGAAAGTTACTTTGTCGTGACGACTGTTGCAATGTATGTTGGAAGGAAAGACCCCGTG
The DNA here is from genome assembly GCA_004027455.1 of Hydrochoerus hydrochaeris. Lineage (NCBI taxonomy): Eukaryota > Metazoa > Chordata > Mammalia > Rodentia > Hydrochaeridae > Hydrochoerus > Hydrochoerus hydrochaeris. The sequence continues at coordinate 47,082 of PVLA01007591.1, read as the reverse complement.
ATACACTTCCTTCTGGTAGGATAGATCTTTGGTAGCATGCAGACATAACTGCTTGACTTTACAGCAAGAATTATGTTTTAGAGATCAGTTTGTAAACTCAAATCTAAGATGATCACTCAGTTAACAATTCGTAGGCTATGCTTTTCTAGTATTACCAGTAAATCCTACCTTGTAGATTTCAACTCTGCACCTCCTGTTGTATGCTTTACTTTCTGTGAACTTGATGGAATTGGGATTATGTCTCTTATCATGTTTGATGAGGTAGTCCTCACTAATGTCAGTGGCAGAAGAAATGAAGATTTATGAATATTGCTTATATTTAAGGACTTAACCAATACAGGGGCTTTTATGTTGTAAGTATCACCATCTGGGAGGCACATGGCAGAATTGTTGATTTAGACAAGTTAAATTTTTCAATATCAAGGTAGGAAGTCAAAAAGTAGTATCTAGTTGGTTAAAAAAAATTTAGAGATGTAAAAATTGCCATTAGAAAACACAAAAGCAGAAAAGATTTAAGTCATTAGCACTAGTAGTGGAAATAAATAAGGAAGGGGGAAGGGAAGAATTAATTTTTCACATAAAATCCTCCAGTTCTGTTTTTAATAGTAAGGAATTTGATATAAGCATTGATCTAACATAGCAAATTGACTTAGCCTTTAAATGTTTAGTTTCATTACAAGTTAGTTCACATCCATTAGCTTCTTGAGAATATCAGCAGAGCATAAAAAAGAAGAAAATCATCTGTGGTCTCTCCAACCAAAGGTAATTATACTTGCTCTGTCCCTCCTCCCACAGTTTACTTAATAAAAATGGAATTATGGGCATCATTGTTGATCATCTTTTCTTTTAGGATAATGTCTTCATGGTAATGAACAATCATGCCAACAGATCAGGTTTGTGTTTATTATGATAGGCATCTTCTGAGGCGGCTTATGTATATCAATTTATTTCGCTAGCAACTGCTGAGATAAGTGCTTTTCTGGTCCTCATGTTGGAACTCAAATCCAGAGTGTTACAGAGACACATTGCCAGAGAACGGCAGACTCAGGAAGTGAGCCCCGGGAAGGAATGAATGGAAGAAACTGACAACTGTCAACTAGATTTTGACTGAATGTGTCCTACTTTATTAGATGTAGGATAGATACTAGGGTATCTTTGATTACACTAAAATTCCTTTAGGTACTTATAGTAGTCTGTTTTCAGAGAAACAGCTGGAGTTTGGTGATCCTATTGGTGTTTTGCTTTGAATGATTAGTCATGGATTACATCTTTAAACATATGTTTAGAGAAATGTTTGAGCAATGTCAGTTATGCAGCAAATTTTCAAAGATTCTGCTTACTTCCCACATAGCCCACAACTCATTGCCCCAAAAGGTACATCTGACATCAGTAATACATCTGACACATTTGTTATAACTATGGATCAGTAGTGATGCATTATTATGAACTAAAGTGCATACTTTGTTTAGATTTTCTTAGGTTTTACCCAATGCCTTCTTTTATTTCAGGATGCTATCCAGGCTACCAGATAATATTTAGTTGTCATGTTTCTTAAGACTTCTCTTGCCTTGGGAAGTTTCTCTGACTTTCCTTGTTTTAGTGAATTTGAAACTTTTTATATTTGTAAATATTTATTTATGCAGCCATCAGCATCTATAGGAGATTGTAATGATTTTCCCAACTGTAGGCCACTGCCAGTTGTGTAATTGTCGTCTCCTCCCTTACTCCTATGTGTCTTTTGGCTCTCAAACTGAGAGGCCTGGCTCAAAACCTCTGCCATCCCTTCCTTATTCGTCCGGTTTGCAGTATGCATGCATGGCAGGGTTTAACACAGTTAAACCTGACCTCTGTGGGAAGCATCACCAACTGGACTGCAATGATTAATTTATTTTATCATTTAGTTTTGCAATTAAAAGAGTTTATTTTTCCTTCAGTCCACTCATTTCCAAAGTTTCCTAGGTCACCATCTCTTTCTCTGTCCACTTGAATGAGAGTGTATCCCACAGGTGCATCATGCTGTCATATCCGGTATTCCATCTTCAGCTTCCTCGATATCCTAATTTACTTGAAAATTTGCGTATGTTGAGTTTCATTCTTTATGCTGTACAGTTGAATGGCTTTGGGCAATGCATTCTATGATGTGTCTACTATTGTGTTTCATAAGTTCTGAGACAGGAGGATCACAAGTTCGAGTCCATTCTGGGTAGCTCAGTGACTTCATGAGACCCTGACTCAAAAAATGTGTGTGTGTTGGGGGTGCTGGAAATATAGCTCAGTGCTAAGATTCTGGATTCAATTCCAGTACTAAAAAAAAATCATTTCCTAGCACAGTATAATATTTTCAGATTGGCTTCCTTTATGTGATAATATGCATTAAAATTTTCATTTGTTTTCAAGGCTTGCTAGCTTGTTTCTTTTTAGACACTAAATGATATTCCCCTGTATGGATGTACCACAGCACATTTACACATTAACTTTCTAAAGGGAAACCTTGGTTGCTTCTAGTTTGGGCAATAATGAGTAGAGGTACTGTAAATATTTATGCATAGGTTTTTGTGTAGATGTCTTTCCAAATAAATTAGGTAAGCACCTAGAAGTATAATTGTGCACAACAGACTGATAACATCATTACTGACAGACAGGTGCCAAAAAGTCTTCCAAAATGGGCCTACTTCTTCACGTTCCCATCGGCAGTGAATAAGGACTCCTCATTATTTTATATCTATGAAAGCCCTCGGTATTGTCTTTTTAATTTAATTTTAGCCATTCTAACAGCAACCTAGTACCACCTCGGTGTTTGAATGTGATGTGCCGTTAGACAGAAGCCCCTGCTTCAACTTGAAATAGTATCTGTCTTCAGCTCCCTGAAGAGAGAAACTCTCACAGAACCTTAGAACTAAGCCCAGTAGCTAGAATTTCACAGGAGTTTTTCCACTGACTATATTGAAGCAGGGGAAAAATGAGTAAAAACAAAAAGAGAAATGAATTTGACAGCGTAAGAGATTGCATATGGGCAAGGATGCACCCTGGCAATAGCAAGTGGAATTGTGGGAAGAATATAATAAAATTATTTGAGTCCTGGTATTCGTGTTTGATTGAATAATGCTCAATATAATGCCCTTCATGATAAAAAGCAAAGAGTACATCAACAGATAATAATGGAAAATTGTAAAATTAGGATAGATCCATCTAGTGGACTATTGTGTAGCCATTGAAATCATAGTTTCATTACCTATGACTAGTGAAAGGACAGGCACTCTAACAAGTGTGTTTATATAACAAATGTGGGTATTATTATTATTATTTTGGTACCGGGGATCGAACTCACGACCTCATGCTTGCCAGGCAGGCACTTAGCCACTGAGCTAAATCCCCAGCTCCAACAAGTGTGATTATTAACACAAGAATATGGATCTGCAGAAAATTTAGAAAAAGTATTTCAACTCTCAGAGTAGCACAGATATTTTCTTTGAAACACATTTTTGATATTTTCCAGATATTATGTGATTTATAATGGAGTTGCTTATTTAAAATGCTGTGACTTGGGAAACTGAGGCAGAAAGATTGAGGTTGAAGCTGGCCTGGACTCCAGAGCATGACCTTGTTTCTCAATAAGTAAATGTTCACTTCCATAGATATGATTGTTTTTTTTTCTTTTTTGAAACACTAAATTTTACTGAAAGTCATATTATGATCCAGTTATATGTTGTGGAAAAATTATATTTTATTTTCATAAAAATATGCCAGCTTTATTTGTACTTTTACACATAGAATTACAGCTTCAACTCTTCACAACACAGTATACTTACGGGTATGTAAGCAAATGCAAAACAAAAACGTAGTGGCTACCTGTGAAGGTTTGATAATTTCATACCTGGAGGATACCAACCACTCTGATGGAAAATGTTCTCAAAAGTAGTGACCCCTCTCCCAGTAGCTTGCAAAAATGGAAACCAGTATCTTTAAATTGTCATACATAAAAAACAAAAAACAAACAAAAAAAGCTAGTGCTGACTTTATATGTCTCAGTACTTACTCACATTAGGCCATTGACAACTAAGGGGAAGCTCAGCTTTTGTTGTTAACTACAGAGCCCAAAGAGATGTGAGTTAAAAGAGATCCAAAAGCCTCTGTCTCATCAGTTCAATTCATTGCCCTTAGTAAGGTAGCTAACACTGGTGCTCACCCTCGGCAAGCATGAATTTACTTGTTATTACCTTTCTTCTGTTTTGGCTTAGAAAATAAAACCACTGTGCACATTTACAGAAAAGCACCGTGATTAACTGGTACCTATCAGCTACCAAGATGTTTCACCAGCGTGCTGTTTAGTTTAAGGAAAGGCAGCCACAAAGGAATGTATTCATTTGGGGAAGATAACATTGTAAAAGATCACTGTGGAAGAGCAACTCTGAAAGTGTCTAAACCTTACATTATTCCGGTAGGAAATTAGCTTTTAAATACCTTCTTTCTTTTATCACTGAGAGATGCAAAGAACAGCTTCATGAAAAACAGTCATGAAGCACGGTCTGAACCTTCTCATTAGAAAATTAGCTCACTACTACTAGTTAACAGCAGTGCTTTCTGAAAGTAATGAAAGTAGAAGGGAATTCTAAAATGCTTTTTTTCTAATGTACAAAGTGTCTGCTACAGTACTTTACACTGGGAATTCAAAGATAATCCTCAGTTTTAAATGAGAACAATCAGGTTTCCCAAAACTGAAAAAAAATTAAAAGAAAATGCCATTTTTTTCCCTGCTCAAAGAAACTATGTCTATCTGTTGGAAATGATTCCATTTTTATCAGTCATTATTTCACATATTGCAGAAGAAGCATGTTATAGTTTGAGTCTGAATGTCCCCACAAAGCCTCATGCAGTCATGGGGACAGGCTTTCCAGAGTTTGTGAATAACTCATGGTCCGATGCTGGGATTATGGGTGTGAGTGCTATACCCAAGTGGGTGTGGGCTGCATACAATATAAGGGACAAAAGAGTCTTCTCTCCATGTTCCTCCTCCTTTGCTCTTGTTGCTTGTGCTGTTTTTCAGCACCATGAACTGTTATTCTGAAACCTACACAAAATGTGAGCTAAGTAAACCTTTCCTTCTTTCATTCTGGACACCAGGTATTTTATCTCAGCATTGAAAGAAAAATAACCAAGGCAAAGCAACTGGCAGAGCTGTTGTAAAGGGTTCCTTAGTGGATGGCATGGCTTTTTTCTCCTTCACTGTCATCTGGTAACTTTGCAGTGCCTGGCCCACAGTGAGACCACTGCAAATACCTTATGCATGAAAAAGAAATCAAAGTACTTCTGTTGGTCTGTTTCTGTTTATTACTTCTGCTAATTTGATGATAGGTTCAATTTAATATATCTTCTATGGCTTTGTGACCTCAGTACCAAATAGAGCCCATTAAGGTTTCATTTTGAAAGATGTGTACCTGGTGATAAATGTCATTTTGAATCACACACGTAATAGCCAATGTTAGGAACCATAGTTTTTAAAAAATGGATCATACTGCATCATCTTTGCCTTTAGTTGTTCTCAAAGCTGCCCATCTGTTCGTAGGTAAGTACTACGTCAAGAAAGCCCAAACTGACACTCCATAGTATGACTAATCATATGAAGATTTGGATCCCATTCAGTATACGTTTATTCACCATGGATTTGGTGGCCTGCATTTTGACATACTTTATTCCGTTTCATCCTGCCAGAGAATCCTGAAGTTGATATTGTCACACACCCTTTGGGGAAAGTACAATGGAAGCTAAAATAAATTAATTCAGTTGACTTAGATAAAGTCATGAGTAGCTGAGTGGGGAGTCTAAGCTTCTGAAACAGCAAACCCTAACATCCTCTTCTATTCCTCCTTAAAATAATTTGGGAGGAAGGGAGGCTTAGTAGAAAATACAAGGGATACTCAACACGAGTATAAATCTAGTGCTATTGTTTGTGGGTTATATGGCATACAGTAGACTATATAATCTGTTCAATTTTCTTTTTCATCTGCAGATATTATCTTGCCTGGCACAAATTCAGTGTCACAAATACACCGTCTTGTACTATTTATGCTGCCAGGACTCTGCTTTAGTGTATTTTAAGATATTGTTAGCACGTACAAAACCTTAGATGTTCTCCTTTTCATCCAAGTACATATTTGGATACAGAATGGGGACTGTTTATTGCATAATATTGCAGTAATAACATCTCTAATTGATCCTTGTCTGTTGAATCCTACAGAAATCTATATACTTTGCTTCAAAAAATAAATACATTGAAAATAATCTAATAAAGTGCAAGAGGAGAAGTTGATAGAAAGCCTTAGGACATGGCTAATGTTTTGAAAACATGCAATTCCAAGAAAGAAAGGAAGAGGAAAGGTTTGGAGAGTAACTCTAAAAAGCCATGAAAATCTGGCACAAAATATAGACACAGCAACCAGGAAAGAATCCATTCGTCATTTTAAGAAGTAAAAGAGAACAAGGTATTTGGTAAATATAAACAATATAAGATTTTTAAAAAGTGCAGAAACATAGAATAATTGGAGAATTTAAAGTCAAAGAAGGGAAGTTAAAAAAGAAAAATAGAAACCAGTCATGAAGCAACTGGGGAATGTGCAAAACTTCTCAAAGAGATGAACAAATATGTGACAGGTGACTTAGGACCTAAAGGAAGAACCACTGAAGGTCTGACATGGTATGCAGGTTTTTAAAATGATAGAACACATGTCAGAAATTAAATAGCCAGGTATTTCCAAGGTAGAAAGAGAAACTGAATTTTCAGTTTGAGATCATTATAGTCAGAAAAAAATAAAAAGTACAAACTAGTAGAAAGAGAATTATTCTTAAGTGTATAAATGGAAACAGTATAAAACCGACAAACACACAATATGTACAGGTCAACTATTTTGGATGGCATTCTTATATAATGAGTAGAACATTACAAATATTTATTGTAAATATAAATACATACAGTATATGTATATGTGCATTTTATATCACTTAGAAATATACATTATAAGTGATAGTCTTATAAATTATGTATTTATATGTATATATTTTAGTACCATTTTATTTAAATAAGTTGATACGAGAAACATGACTCTCCAGCAATTCAGAGCCACTTTAATTCTTGAGTGGAAGATTTTGGTGTTGCTGTGAAAATATGTGAATAATAAATATTAGTTATGAGGCAACTTTTATAACATTTCCATTTTTTACATATGAATGTAGGGTAAGGTGAAATGCTAAAAAAGCAAAAATTTATTTACCAGTATTTTGAAAAAGCATTTGATCATGCAAAGGCAATCATATAACTTCTTTTCTGTACTCTGTTATAAAGGGATATGATGTCTCAGTAGAGGTATCTGCTATAAACCAAATGAGGACTTTTTCATAATAGCCACTCATAAATGAAGTAATTGATAGTAAAGTTTAATGCAGTTATACATGTGGTCTACACTTAGAAAACAGGTCATTTAATTGGAAATTATGTATGTTGTCTTTGTTCACTAGCATTTTACGTCATCTGTGCCATTAGTCCTTGTACCCAAGTATGCTGTGCACCTGTTATGTGTCTTGAAGAAAAGGTAGAGTTATTTGTAGGAACATGGGTGCACCTTGACAGCATAATAGTAAGGGAAATAAATCAGACACGTACAAGCTTAAATGTCACATGATTTCTCCCACCTGAGAAACCCAAAGTATAAATGAAGAGGAGAATAGACAGATAGTAAAGCAGAATAGACAGATAGCAGAGAGAGACAGATAGTAGGGAATCAGGAAGTAGCTCTTTTGTGAAAGGGAGGGGACCAAGAGACGAAGAAAAGGAGAAGAGGGTGAAAGACGGATGAAGATGTGTTATGTACATGTGCCAGCTCCCGACACTGAGTGTGTTCATTATCTACTGCAGACAGGCCCCAATAGAAATCTTAAAAATTAATAAAGAGGTGGAATATTTCTTGAAAGGCAAAACAAAGGCTGTGATCTCTTCTCCCTTGTGCATACACTTTCTACTCCAAACGCTACCACAGTTCATTCTTCCTTGGTTCCTTAGAACTAGTAACCTTGCAGCTCACTTGCAGATCATTGAAGACCTGGTACCTACTGTTGCCAGTGAACTGGCTGCACAAATAATGATTAAAATTGTAAGCACTTCTGTTTTGTTTAGTGCTGATCCTTGGGGAACAATGATCCAGATAAAACACATGGAAGAAAGCTAATGTGCATATTTCTGAATGCTGCTATTAATGTTGTGTGAGGAAATTTCCCTTTAATGTTTTTAAAATGCTATGTTTGAGGTTAAGATTTTTTTTTCTGTGCCAGTGTACTTTTAAACTATAAATCAATTTGTAAATATGTTGACCAATTTTGTAGGTACATCAATGTTAAATTAAAGGCTGCCCTTGCTAAATTTTACTGAAGAAAAATATCTATATACATTTCCCCTCTGCTCTTGAGGTACTCCATAAAATCCTGTCCCTTTAAACACTGGATTCTTGTGGGTAAATAATTATGTTCTAGCTTTTGTCCTTTGCCATTTTAATCTGCACTCAAAATTCTGTAGCTTATATTGGCTAGTGATAGTCTCAGTAATGTACATTTTCAAGATGTATTTTTTGTGAATATACTGAATTCTAAACATAATTTTCTTCTTGAGTATATGAGTCTATTCAAATATTCATACATTTTATAATTTATGTTGCCTATTAATGGCCCATTGAAATGGTTTTACATTATTACTCAATTTACTTACAAACAAGTGCCTGGAATATTTCAGACTGTACAGATGAGTAAATTGAGGTTAATTAAGGTTAAATTATTCAAAGAACACTCTGCAGAAAAATCAGAATTCACTTCTAAGTATTTCATATTTCTGAGGCAGCCCCTTATCCAGAAGAGAAACAGTCACCTACAGCTGTGCAAACTGAAGGTTAAAATAATAATCACTTAGACCGTATATACAAACATATTCTATCCATGATTTCTACTATATTTTATTCATTTTGTAAAATGTTTATGGTATATTTTAATGAAAATCTTTAAAAATATTTTTTACCTAATATTTATTTCAAAGACACATTTACAACCATGGAAAAATCCTCTATTTTTATAGAAAGTGTTGTTTAAGAATGTGTGTGTCATGTTTTACACACATATGTACATTCATAATTAGTGACTATCATAAGAATAGAAAAAGTTTGACATGCAAAAAAATAGTTTCCACTAAAAGAAAGTAGCATTAAAATATTTTGAATAGTAAATTATTATCACATTACATCCGTTCACTCTTTATGGTATATTGAAAGGACTTTCAAAGTCTTTGAAAAGATATATGTAAATATACAAAACAATTTACATTATTGCATTTTTTAGTGAGGGGAAGTAAATTTTTAAGTCTAGCAACTGTGTCACAAATTTAAACTATGAAAATGTGTAGCTAGAGGAAAATATTTAAAATTTAAACCCTCAAATTACACTATCTTAAATTTTTGGGATGCAAGCAAATATCCATTGCCAATCATATTTGAAAAGAATTCACTGTTTTCACAATTGTACTTCTGTGAAAGTTTCCATATACAGAAATATAAGTAAATGATTTTATATTAAATTAATCATATTTATAACTATAAAATATAATTTTAGAAAGGAGTTGAAAACAATGCTGAATGTGTTACTTTGGGCTGGTATTTGTACAATTGATTATTAATTAAAATATGCATTTTTTTCCTTGATCATAATTTTATAGTAATGATACTACTGAGAGTTTAATCTGAGTATAAACTTAAAATATGAGAAAAATCAGTTTCTTTTATTCTCAATCCAATTCAGAAGTTCTGGCTGGGGGCTGGCACCCCGCAGCCCCTGGTGAGCCTCAGGCGGGTGCAGAGTTGCTAGGACAGCAGCAATGTGTGACAGCTCAAGTGCTCTGTGCCCACATGCGGGCGTCTCACCCCAAAATGATCCAGGAGCATTTATTCAATTGCTGTAAATAAAAGCAACTTTTCCCATTTGTTTCATCAGGAGATCTTATTTGGGAAACATATTTGTAAGGCAATCTAAATTTTAAAAAAATATACTGTTTTCTTTTGTTGAGTTATAGCTTGGAAAAGCTTTAAAGGTTCTTTCCCAGGTTTATTTTGCCTTTTCAGTGCTATTAGTAACTATTATAGGTGTGTAAGTATAGGAAAAAAACAGGCCACAAGTGGTTTGACATCTCCCAAGGTTCTCTGGAGACATATCCCCCTGGATAAGGAAAGATTAGTGTAAACAAGTGCAAATATAGTAATGTTTGGAAACTAAATAATAGCAAATTAATTAGTATGAGTTATGCATGTTCATCTAAGTAAACAATCTTTACCCAGAAAGTCTCAGAACCATGCAAATGGGAAAAACCCATCTCCGTGGGTCTAAATGTTTGTTTCTTATCCTGTCAATCACTGGGAAAGATCATATGAAATCTAATTTTGTAAATGACTGGTGTTTGTAATTCATGCTCCCTACCAATTTGTGAGTTCTCATCTTTCAGTCCTGTTGAAAACTCAGCATTCCTTGTGGACAGAGCTGTGAAAGTATGCTTTGAAATGCTAAATTGATTCTAAGTACTTAAAAAATATCCCACACAAAGAATCCACAGGTGCCAGAGCAAACCAGAGAGAGAATCACAAACTGTGAGGACTGTGAGATGCAGCCCTCTGCCCTGCTTACTGATGTCCGTGGCCACTTCTACCCGCTGCAGCACGGAACATCTGTGTGCCCGGTTTGTCACCTGAGTCCATCACGTCTGGACTCAGGAGCGATTGCATTTTAGGTTCACAGTTTTTTGGGTTTTTTTTCCCTAGATGTAGTTCATACTCAATTTTTAACAAACTAGTAGAAAAAATATAAACCTGATGGGTGCTGAGGACTTCACTTGGTGTATTTGATCTTACCTTTTCCAGAAGTAAAACTCCTTGGGAAGGGAACGAATGTGGGCAGCTTGCCTGTGAATGAACACTGATTTCCGGAGCTGCAGGAGTGCAGAGAGCAGCCCCCATGGGGCGTGAGCCAGTATCTCGCTGGCTGGAGTGGGTGGACAGGCGCCCCTGTCCTGGATCCGTGGAGATGGACGGAAGCCCAGGACAACATGCACCTTGCAATAGGTTTTCTCAGTAGGTTAATCATAAGCTGTAAATAGGGGAGTGAAGTTGGAATTATTTCCTTGAAAAATTCTGAATAATCCTAGTGATAGAAATGAGCATTTGTGAGTAACTTCATGGGTTTCTAATTCCAGTAGGGGGATTGCTGATGAATTCAGGCTTGGTATGGTTGCTCTATTAAAGGACTACGAGTAGCTTCGACAGAAATTTGTGTCACAGTTCTGGTGGGCACAAGTTCAAAGTCATCTAACAGTCATGCAGTTCTCCCTGTGGAGGTGCAAAGGAAGGTTCTGTTCTCTCTCTCTCTCTCTCTCTCTCTCTCTCTCTCTCTCTCTATCTCTCTATCTCTATCTCTATCTCTATCTCTATCTCTATCTCTATCTCTATCTCTATCTCTATCTCTCCTAGCTGTGGTAACTCTTTGGCTGGTGGCAACAGAAATGCAAAGTGGTATTCTGCCTGTGCATGTCTGTGTCTGCATCTCCCATTTTCCCAAGGACACCAGTCATTATGGATTAGGTTCTGATCTATCCAAAAGGAAATAAAAGATCTATACATAGAAAATTGCAGTACTCTGAAAAAGGAGATTTTTTTAAAGAGAAAAAATAAGAATAAAACAGTTTCAAAACAGGCTAGTAGAAGGGTAACAATAATTAATATATTGTGTTAAATTTATAGTAGTTGTTCAGAATACAAGATATAGGCATGAAATATTATGCAAATGAAATTAGCAGAAATGATTCTTTTTCATGAACTAAGAGATCCTAGTTGTATATTTTAATTATCTTAACTCTCTCTTTCTCTCTCTCTCTCTCTCTCTCTCTCTCTATATATATATATATATATATATATATTTATGTTTTGTTTTATTTAAAGAGGAAAAAAGCAAAACAGAAAAAAGGGCAGAAACAATACAGAAGTTCAAAAAAACTGGTAAGGAATCACTAGTTGATAAATTACATATTGCCCTCTGAGATATAGTTGTTCAAGTTACAAAATTAAAGCATACAGAGTGGACATTCACATAGTGAGGCTGCAAATAGTTCTGTTCAAGGATCCAACAAAAACTTAGCAACAAGATTATCAACCCTACACACTTAAATATACATGCAGTTATATCCTTTAGAGCACTTTCTTTTCCTCCTTTTGCTTTTTAAGTCCATTATCTGTTTAGTTATATCATGTTTCAGCTTGCTCAGTACCTTACTGATCTGTTTTGTTGTTGCTATTTTTTTATTTTATTTTATTTTATTTTATTTTATTTTATTTTATTTTATTTTATTTTATTTTATTTTGAAGTTAGTAAAATACAGCCGAACAAGACAGAACAAAGCCAATTGAGACAGTGTAGTGACGTTGTTACAGAACTTCACAGCATGTTACGGGGATAACAGTAATAGGTACAATAGTGTATCTCGTTTTCTTCACAATAGTTGTTCTTTCAATCAGGTACAGCAGAATCAAAGGAAATACCAAACTTATTAAAACAGAATATTGAATACACCAATACCATTAATGAGAACAGAGCAAAACAGTGATAGAAATATTTGCCTTCAAAAAGATGGCAGAAGGAAATTGCCCTTATTTGCTATATTGCATATAGTCAAACTCGCAAGAGATGCTCAGACCTCTGGCTCCCACTTGCTAACTGGTGAGGGGATGGATGTTTGATTCTTAGCCTGCATGCCGGTAGGCTCACGGCAGCTTACCAGAGCAGCGAGCTGGCTGCTTATTTTCCCAGCATCCCAAGTTCCAACATGGCACAGATCTCAGGAGACACTGATGGTTCTTGCCCTGGAGCAGCCGTGGCTTGCCAAGCCACAGCCGCTTACTAGAGCGGTGAGCTAGCTGCTTGTTTTCCCAGCACCCTAAGTTCCAACATGGCGTAAATCTCAGGAAACACTGGTGGTTCTCGCCCTGGAGCGGCTGCGCCTGTTTTGTTTTTATTTTGCCTTCCTTCCTTTTTCTTTTTTTCCTATCACAGTTTTTATTTTCTTTTGGACTGTTTCTTCCGTATTCCCTATATCTATTGCACATTTGGATCTTATTTACTCATTCAGTCTCTCACACTAGTGAGACAATACATTGTTTACACACTTGGGTCTGATTTATTTTATTTATGAGTCTGGTCTCAAGTTGCATCCATTTACCTAGTTTCAAGTTTATCCTTCTTTATGGCTGAGTTGTATTCCATTATGTTAAAAAAAACCGCAATTTTTTCCATTCCTTGGTTGATGGGGATGTGGGCTGTTTCCAAGATTTAGCTATTAAAAATTGTGCTGTTGGGCTGGGGATTTAGCTTAGCGGCATAAGTGCCTGCCTGGCAAGCACAAAGTCATGAGTTCAATCCCTGGTACACCCCTCCCAAAATTGTGCTGCTATAAATATGGGTATATACATATGTTGCTGTGGTATTGTTTTTAATTTTTTGAAAAGATACCCAAAGGGAAACAGCTGGATCAAATGTTACCTCTAATTGTAGTTTTTAAAGAAATCTCCATACTGATTTCCACAGTGGCTGCAGCAGTCTGCACTGCCACCAACAGTGAAGGTTCATTTTCCCCACAGCCCCAGCCCCTACCCCATGCCGAGCATTTGTTATTGGTTGATTTCTTGAAGATAGAAATTCTTTCTGGTGTGAGGTGGAATCTCAGTGTTGTTTTAATTTGTATCTCTTGACTGACCAATGATATGGAACAGTTTTTCATACATCTATTTGCCATTTGTATTTCTTCATCTGAGAAGTGTGTGTTCAGCTCAGAGGCCCATTTTTGGATTCGGTCTTTGAATTTGAGGGATCTGATATTGTTCAGTTTTTTATATGTTCTAGATATAAATCCTTTGTCTAAAGGAAAACTAGCTAAATTTTTTCCCACTCTGTGAGTTATCTTTACATCCTGTTGGTGATTTCTTTGTTGTGAAAAAGGTTTTTAGTAAGATGAGATCCCATTTGTTGATTCTTTGTAGTATTTCCGATATGATCTAGGTTTTGTTCTGGAAGTCTCTGCCTACACCTGTATCTTCAAGGTTTCTACCTACTTTCTCTTCCAGTAACTTTAGTGTTTCTGTTTTAATGTTTAGATCTTTGATCAATTTTGACATTAGCTTGGTGCACAGTGATAGACATGGGTCTAGTTTTTGTCTACAGCATGTGGAAAGCAAGCACCATTTGTGAAAGCGACTGTCTCTCTTGTAGTGAATATTACTTGGGCCTTTTGTCAAAGATAAGGTAGCTCACTGTGTTGGGGCTAAGTCTGCATCACTGGTTCTGTTCCAGTGAGCCTCAGGTATTTTGTTTTGGTTTTTTGTTTGTTTGTTTGTTTGTCAATGCTATGTTGATTTTATCACAGCATCTTTGTAGTATAATTTCAGGTCAGGAAGTGTGACGCCCCCTGACTTGCCTTTCTTAGCCAGAATTTCTTTTGTAGGTCTCTTCTGGTTTCCACTGAATTTTAGGGATGCTTTCTCTAGTTCTGTGAGGTGTGCTAATGGTATTTTGATTGGCATTGCATTAAATTTGTGTGACAGTTTTGGGAGTAAGACCATTTTCACTATGTTGGTTCTTCCTATCTATGAGCAAAGGAGTTCTTTCCATTTTGTGATATCTTCTTTGATCTTTTTCAGAGTCCCATAATTTTCATTGCATAGGTCTTTTACTTCTTTTGTTAGGTTGATTCCTAAGTATTTCATTTTTTGGATGCTTCTTTGCAAGGGGTGCTTTCCCTAATTTCTCTGTCAGTTTGTTGCTTGTGTACAGGAATGCTATTGATTTTTGAGTGCTGGCTCTGTGTCCAGCTACACAACTGAATTAGGTCGTTAAATGTGTAAGTGTTTTGGTGGAGCTGTTGGGGTCTGATATGTGGAGTATCATGTGTATGACTGTTTCAGTAATTACAACTGCAAGAACAGCTTTTCCAAATTAGCCTACATGCTGATGTGTTGGGGGTTAGGGACTCCACATGGAAATTTGGGTGAGGAAATATGAGTTGGCCCATAACATATACTGTGTGTGAAACTAAGAAAGACATCAAGACCAAACATGTAGAAGAATGGAAAGGGCGAACCCAGAGAGCAAGTAGGTGAGGCTGTCCAAGATGGGCTTTCACAAAGATTGCCTTTGATGTGCTCTTTGGAAGAGTTTATGTCTGTGCTGAGGACTGGGGGTGCCATAAATCAATAAAGCAATGAGTCAGAAAATATTTAATCCTCTATCTCTTAAAATTTGTATCCATAGCTCAGTATGTACTCTGGAAAAATTATGAAGTTGATTGCATCAGATCATTTTTAGCTATCTGAAGCATTTATAATTTGACTAAAATGCATCCCTGGCAAATGATGATGCATGTTAGAGAGTCCTGCAAATGTGGATTTCTCCTTCGCTAAGTAAATATAGTTTATGTGTTTTATCCTTCATTAGTTTATCAGTCCAAGCCTTTTTGGCAAGAGTTCCTTGGCTGTGAATGGGACCTGGCAGGGAAGTGTTCCTTCGGGAATGAGGAAGTGGAAGCAGAATGGGAGCATTGTGCTCTGCTAGAATATTTTTCTTTCAAGAGGACATTGCTGTTTTATTGGTGGAAGTAACCATGGAATTTGATAATTAAATGAAAGAATAAGCAAAATTCTAGGCGACAAGAAGTGAGAATTTTATAAAAAGCCATGTCAAGCATGAATAATATCTTGAACACTCAATTCATTGGCTTTGATCTGTTTCCTCCTAGACCTTGTGCTCTAATCATATTTAAATGTCTGAAAGCTTTCACGCCTGCACAAAAAGATACAGGAAAGGGTGTCTCAAGACTTCCTCTCTTCTATTTGTGGACCATGTGACAGTGAAATACTCATGTGTTCATTCATTTGACCAATATTTTTGAGTTATTTGGAAATGGAAAGTACAGCATAAGCCTCAGAACTAATTTTGATAGTTACAAATTTACACTAGGGATCATTTATGATTGGATGTTTTGATGCATTTAGATGACTTTAAATATACATATTATATGTATATATTTTTTTTTCCTGAGAAAATTGGATCTTAGTGTCTAAATCAGTCACCATTGCCTGACAATTTTTGAAGGTAGGACATTGCAGTAATTATTATCAATCCTTCCTAACTATGTAATTAGAGCATTCAGTTTGGCAGGAGTTTCCCGCATTTAAACTGATTATTATCAGAGAATAACAACTTTGAGACTGCATGGTCTAGAGAAGAGAAAAGAGAATTGATGGGGAGAAATTCTGGTTTCATTCCCAGATTTAGAATAGCTCCATCATATGACTTGAGAGCAAGTCAATTAATTCTATTTGTGGAATGGTAAATGCAGTCACCCACTTCCTTGGCAGGGCATCTGCGTCTTTGATCCTGTGTGACCAGAGTGAAACTAGCATGATTGCCTTTGCTTGCCTCGTGTGTCTAATCAGTATGATAATGTACGACCTTGGCTTTCTTCGTCAATCAAAAACTGAGGAGTAATGAGAAGGGTAAAATTCCAAAGTTGGAGATTGGTGCTATCCAAGCAAGGTTTTGGATCTCAGAGTCTACTGGTAATGAATCAATAGGATAAATAGGAATTGCAAAGCAGGAACAAGTCTCAATACACATGACATGTTTTTATGAACCATGTTCATAGAAAAATTATTTTGGAGATTAGGCTTGTGTTACCATGCCCCGCAAAATTGTGTTTCCATTGCATTGTTTGCCAAATACAATATCAAATCTATTTAGCAATTAAAATTCCACCCGTGACCAGTGAGCTAATGATTCTCTCAAGCAGTGCTGGTACCTTTTCATGACAACTGGCCATCAGGCCACAGTGGGTGTATTTCCTGTCTGCTCCCAGCCATTCTCTACATTAACTCTGGTGCCGTACACCCTGAATGCATTCCTGCTTTCATCCGGTGTCAGACAGCATTGGACAGAATGTGAAGTATTTGTGCCAGAACTGTCCTGTCATCACCCTGGTTTACTTCAGGGGCAGCCTGAACCCCTAAGCCATTTATTTCCTGGCTGTGATCAGTGATTCACCTTCCCCGTGGCGACTGGACAGGGTGCCACCAGCTGGGTGGTTTAAACAGCTGAAATTTATTGCCTTATCCTTCTGGCTTCTGGAGTCTAAAATCAGAGCATTGGCCTAGCGACAATCCCTTGGAGGCCTGTGAAGGGATATAGGCACTTTCCCAGCCTTTGCAGCCTGTGGTGCTCCCTGGTTTGTGGATGTTTCACTTGGACTCTGTCTTGTTCTTCTTTTGGCCTCCTCCCGGGCATCACCAGGACTTCAGTCAGGTCATATCAGGCCCATCCTGCTGGTCTGTGAGCTCAACTTATCTCATCACACCCACTGTCATCCTGTGCCTACATCAGCACAGTCATGGGCATCGGGAGGTGAGCCCTCTGAGTAATGCCTTTCGGGGACACATTCAACCTGTACCACTTGCCCTACCCCACAAAATGATTTTAATTCTCGCAGTTGTCAAACTGCCCCAGAAGCCACACCTGACGCTGGTGCCAGTTTATTCTCGCAAGACAATCAGTAAGCTTTCTTTCTTTCTTTCTTTTCCCCTCAAGAAATATTGAAATATTGTAAGGTGGCAGAAGGTTCGTGTTTTGGTTCGCACAAAGCCAATAAACACAACGAGGAGATAAAAGAATGAAGAGAGGTTTATTACCTGCAGGAAGTAAGAAGAGATTGGAGGATAATTCCCAAAGCAGAGTCCCCCAGGCACACAAAGCCAGGGGCTTTCATAGGAGAATCTCATACATACTTCATGCAAGACAGGCTCATCTCCTGGGAGAGGTGGGCACGTTCTCGAGCATCTTATGTGTTGCAGGTTCAGAAAATAGTGGATGGATGTGGCTGTAGGCAGGGTATTCAGTATGATAAGAAGCGGATTGCACTTCTGGGTCAGCTGAAAGGATAGGACAGAAGTCACTCATCTTGTAACTGTCTCTGAAGGCCCTTAAATGAAACAAAAACAAACTTTAGAAGCAGACTTCAGCCATGTAAAAGGTTTGCAGCGTTTTACCAAAAGTGTAGATGATTATCCCTGCAGATGTAGAGACCTGGCTGCTGACCACATTTGGGTGCTTCCTGAGTAAACCTTCTGCATCCTTCAACACATAGAGACCAAGGCTCACATATTAACAGAAATAAGTATTTATGTTCATGTTTGCCAGAAAAAAATCATCTCTCTCAGTAGTTATGAAATGCTTGGTATATGAAGTGCTCAGTGAGCATTCATTTATTCAGCTGCAGGAAAGGAATCAAGTCCATTTACAGAGGAGGACATAGGACCAGGACTGAACTCACACAATCACAGGTCATGTCAGAACTCAAGTGAGAGCCCATGCTCGGCCCACACCCTGGTGACCTTTCTGATCACCACAGGCTCCAGACAGCTTGTTGAGTATTTTCCTGTCACTGGCGGAACTAAGTGGTGGGAACTAAGTGGGTGGAACAGAGTCTGGGACAGGTACCAGTGGAAGACAGGTAAACCAGTGACATGATGTAAATGAAGTTCAGTAACCAGGGAAAGTCAGTGTAGAGAAATACAGTTTTCATGTAAACAACACTGAATCCCAATATGCCAACCAGAAATGAAACACAGTACATTATAGATCAGCCTTACTTTTAAACACTGATGCAATAACCCCAAATAAAATTCTATCCTTTAAATGTTAAAAATAATTGTAGCAAAGTGAGTTGTTTCAGATATGAAATAGAAACTCCCAAGCTACTAGATAGATGTCTTGTACAAATGCATGTTCTGTAAAATTGAAGAATAAATTTTAGGAACCACAGAGGTTAAGAGCAGAATATATTTATTGAAAGAAAGCTTCTGTCTGGGAGAGAGACAGAAGGGGTCCCAAGTGAGTTGGCAAAGACTCTATCTTTTCTAGGGACTTTTATACAGCAAAACCACAAAGTAAGGAGGGTCCAAGGTGGGGACAACATGGGAAAAAGGGCATGAGATGGGACAGAACCAATAAGATTATGAATATAATTGCTCAGATAAAGTTGGTTAAATCTGGAGTAAATGCCGAAGTGAGTTACTTGGCAAGAGGGCATGAATACAGTACAGGGCCTTTGCCTATAGGGGGTTGGGTTATTGGCTCTTTCAGGCTTCCTCAGAGTAACAGAGACCTACTTAGAATATCAGTCCCTAGTGCTTATCCTTAGGAAGTATGTGAATTCATTTGTTTGATCTTTTGTGTTGAGGTCTGGCTCACAGAGGGAGGTACCTGTCTCCCCCACAGTTGCAAGGTAACTGGTCTTCTGCACTGGCTGCTTTGAGGATCTAGCCGTCTCACTGCCTATAATATTTCTAACTCAGTTGCCTGTAACAAAAGGGTCCCAACATGAAAAAATAATAAGTAAAATGTAGTACAGTAATATTCATCAGAAGAAAAAATTTATGGTCATCTCAACAGATGCCAAAATACACTTTACAGAAATCTATAAAAGTCTAGAATAAATAGAAGCAATAACAAGTTCATGAATAGAAACTATAGAAGTTGTGTAAATGAAGAAGAGAATTACTAATAATCAAAAGTGAAGCTCGGAGACACAAAAAAAAAAACAAACAAGATTTTTTAGAGGTGACAAAAGCATTTAAAAAGTTATGTGTCAATGTAAATGAACAAAATAATGCAAGACTATTTGCATACTAACAATAATATTAATAAAACAGTATTCACAGATATTACACTGGTTTTTGTTGGAATAAGTTACCTCATTAAGGCCTTAAAACGATAATATAAAGCTAGAACTAGATGCATACATGTATGATAATTTCATATGTGGGAGGAAAGAAATCTAACTTTTTTTCAATTAGTGCTGTGGTCTCCGTGGGTAATTGGTAGGGGTTGATATGAAAAGCAAAGTGAAGTTGGATTTCTGTCTGCACACAAGAAACATAAATTGCAAGTGAATTCGGCTTATGTACTTTTAAAGTGTAAAATATTGGGTACCGTTATGGTAATGAGATCTTTGTGGGAGTCAGTGGCAGCCCTCCTGAAGATCTGTGCCTAGCAGAAAGGGTCTGAGCACTGTAGGGAACATGAAGGTATTAGATTGATTAAAAGTTAATGAGCAGGAATCATGTTAAAAACCAAACTGTGAATTCTGAAATCCTAAATATCATATGTATATATCATGCTTTCTGCTTTAAAATCTAAAAACACTTTCAAGTGCTATTTGAACAAGAGAAAAATCATTGGGCTTCAAGCATATCTTTACCAAAGCCAAACACTAGAATGAAGCAGTGTTCTACACAGTAACTGGTACTATGTATTTGTTGGACAGTCACTCTTGTTAATCTATAGGGCCCTCTTAATAGGTATTCATTTAATTCCATTTCACATGGAAGTACATTAAAAATTGAGCACATTCTCAATAGGAAATAGCAGTGTTCCCTAAACAAAATGCAAACGTGTTGCACCTTTCTTATCGCTACTCCAGTGGCTATAGAAAATAACCTTTCTTAATTCTTCTTAAACCCAGGGTGAACTTTTTCCTTGTGCAGTTATACACAGGCATTTGTACAAACCCCCAGAGTCCTTTATTGAGGAATAGCAGTTTGTTTAAAGTTCAGTGGTTTACAGTATAAGCAGTCAGATATTTCAGTGATCTCCAATAACCCTAATCTTAAAATCTTAAAATGCTCAAAATCCAGCCTCCTAAGAAAGAAAA
This sequence comes from Hydrochoerus hydrochaeris, assembly GCA_004027455.1. Lineage (NCBI taxonomy): Eukaryota > Metazoa > Chordata > Mammalia > Rodentia > Hydrochaeridae > Hydrochoerus > Hydrochoerus hydrochaeris. The sequence goes on along the minus strand of PVLA01007591.1, from coordinate 26,264 downwards.
GGTAAACTTTAAAATGGCCTGCATAACCAGCGTATGAATTGCAGGTAGACTGTTGAATAGTCAACGACTGTAGAATGTACCTCATGATGTGGCCATGGTGGTGGCTAACTGTAAATAATTCCCCAGAAAAGTAACTGACACATAGTGCTTAATAAATCATGAATCACAATTGTTATTCTGGTTGTACTTATTGTACCTGTGATTTATGTTAGCATTCAGCTCTTTTGCTGAGTTGATAACATAGTTGGAAATATTTACTATATCTTAATTATGCACAAACTCTTACCATCTTAACTCTTCTTAGCTAGAATATTATTTAATGATACCCTTATTTTTAACAATCTCAACTCAGAATATCGTGCAAAGAAACCATTGCATAAGTTGAGAAAAATTATAGATATTAATAAAAGCTTGCTCTTTTCTCCTCATTTCAGGATTTTAATAGCTTGCCCACTGTTGTATAGGCAGAAGTCCTACATTGTTAGGATACTGTTATTATCCCATTCATACATATCATAAATTCGTGGTCAGCTCCAGGTCTGCAGAAATGTGTGTTGTTCATGTGATACGACCTCAAGATTGCAGCGATAAGGCTTTTTGGGGGAGCTAAGCATGAACACCTCAGTCTACTTTTGGACATTTTCCTGTTCTGCTTCTTCCTGACCTCTCACTCAATTTGAATAGTAGAAAAAGTATTGTAACTCTAATACAAAAATAAAAATCTCTCTCTAGGACTCACAGATTTGGTTTCTTAGCACAGATGTAAGGACTTTAGGTAGTCAAAGCTAAATGTTCATTAGTGGAAAAAATGCCAAAGTTTGAAGGGAAGAAATCTTTAGGAAAATTTCACTCTCCTCTGTAGTTCAGATTTTGCAACCCAAAATAAACTATTAATTTGTCTTAATGAACCTAGCATAGTTTCTCATTGCCTGTGTTGTTTTTGTTCTCTCTGTCACTGGAAAGCATTTTATCTGTCTGTCTCCATCCAGTATTCCCTAAGTTTGAGAAAGAATTGAATTATCAACATCAATTAATTTTCATAACATCTCGCTGGAAAATCAGCCGCATTTAGTTTTCTGGGTTAGGTACCAAGGGACTTAAGGTGTGATGCTTTATTTATAACCACCTCAATGATTTATCTGACAGAGACATCTGGGAGGCTGCCTGGCTTTAAAAAGTGTTAATAAATTAATAGAGTAACAGAAGTCTCTAGGAACTATGCAAATTGAAAAATTCCCTCCTGAGAGGGTGATCTTCCACTTTGCTTTTCTGGAATGGAATTGTGGCAGGCGTAGAAGTGAATCCTATTATTGAGAGGAAAGAAGCAACCCCTGTTTTCCCAGGGGGCGTCTGGTACGCTGAGCTGTAACCACATGGCCTGCCCTGCTGGCTGGCCTGCACCCCAGAGTGGCCTTGTGCTTGTCTTCTTGCTGCGTGCTTCAGAATGAATGTCCAGGCTAAGGAGGGGATGTGGCAGTGGCTCTGCCCTGAGCCGGGCACCCAGGAGATGCAGGTAAGATGACAGTGGTGGGACTGCACTTGGTGGCTCCCTGCCAGCCTGCACCGTGGTGGCTTCCTCCAGGGCTGGCCTTGGAGCCAGGAAGGCACTCAAGAGTTCTTGCCCGGTCTGCACTCAATGGTGTGTTACCCCTCGTGAAGGAGAAAAGTGAGGAGGGAAAGTCCTGAAAAGTGATAGTAGCTCACCCAGGTCTCAACCAAGTGAACTCCTTCTGCAGATCAATTTTGATGCTAGTTAAGATGTTTTCACTATTTAACCTGTAACTGTGGGATGTTGGATACATTTCATGTTACACTTCCAGCTAACAGTACGCTAGCAGCGAGCTCCTGTCCCTTTCTCCCACGGTGCTAAGCAGTACAGGCTTATTTCGATAGAATATGTGTTATACAAGCATTTCATATTTTATTCACCCTAGATTGGAATTTAATATTTTGAAATAATTTTTCATATTTGATGTTTAAATTACTGAAGATATTTAAAATGCTTTTTATAGTCACATTTCTTCACCCCAGTTCTTATTATTGTATTTCTTTCTTTTATAGTGATGCATGTGCTTCTTTATGAACAAAATTCTTAGTGATAGCAGTAGGTCCCGTCTATTATTAGCTTATGTTTGCAGTACGTAGTGGCTACATTTGCTTTGGGAAACCAGTGCATGTATCCAGCATGTCCTCCTCATGTTTGACCCTTGTATCCCTTTGCCTTCCTTCTGCCCTCACCCTTCCCACATTTACAAGCTACCTGTCTGTCTAATTTCCACCATCTCTCCCTCATTTTACACTTATCTACTCATGACTTAGGTTACTCAGAGTAGAAATTATGTCCTGCCTCACCTTCCATGTTCTTACTTCACATAACATTGGTCTCAAGCTCTAGACCTTTTTCTGCAAATCACACGATTTCACTCTTCGTGGCCGATCCATGCTGCTGCCAGACTTTGATATAAATCTCACTGCGATAAGCATGGATATGCATCAGTCAGTATAGGATGCTGCCTTTAATGCTTTCAGGACTATACCCAGGAGAACCGTCACTTGGTCAAATGGAACTTCTACTTCCAGTATTTTGAACTCTCTCCATACTGATTTCCATAACAGATTAACTAGTTTACATTCCCACCAGCCATATAGAAGGGCTGCTTTCCCCTACAGATTCAGGAGTGTTTGTGGTTTTTTCTATTCTTGATGTTAGCCGTTCTGACTCTTTCCTTTTAAAATCGCTATAGTTCTACTTTCAAAGACTTGGCTTATAAAATATCTAAGAACTACTCCTACTTTTGACTAATACACTGTCATATTCATCTTCTGGATGCATGTCAATACTGTGATATTGGCATACAGTCATTGTCTCAAATAATTATAATTTCCAGTATTTGTCATGTTGGTGAAATTGACAGCAACACTTTCTCAGGACATTTCATTGTCGTGAAGTGATGCATGACTATAGAAGATGTCGCGGCTAGGGCAGCCGTAATGAAGGGGAATTTTTGACTCTCCCTTTGCATGCACACAGCAGGAGCAAGAAAGATGTGGGAGCAGTGTGCATGGGCAGCAGACCAAGACTGTGGTGCAAATTTTCATGGCACAGTGATGTTCTGCAAAGCTAGTGCCTCGCAGTATCACACGTCTGTCACCTTAGGGTTTCTGAGGGCCGGAAGTCTGGTCACGTGCCAAGACTGTCATCAGGCTGAAGCCATGGCATGAGGTGGGCTGCTGTCTCTTCTGCAGCTCAGCTAGGGAAGGACCTGCTCCCCAGCTCTCTCAGCGTATTGGCAGCATTTGTGTCCATTTGGCAGTTGAGGCCAGGGTCTAATGTCTTCAAAGATATCAGGGGACCCAGATAGTCTGTTGCTCCAAAAAGTAGCTTAGGTCTAGTCACAGTCAATGAGTTCATGTGTTACAGCAAGATAGTCTTTCAATTAACTGAAAATCAATTGCTTGGGGACCTTAACTCCACTTGGAAAAAGATTCCTTTGCCTTTGTCATTTAATCTAATACTTGGGGTGACATTTATTATATTCATAGATCTTTCTTGTGCCCAGAGAGAAAGGGATTAAAAAGGTAGAGCATGGATCATTAGGATGTCATTTTAGAGTTGCATTTATCAGATCCCTCTTATCAGCAAAACGTCACATCAGTAACTGGCAATTTTTAGTACGTGATAGGTCCTGTGTTGTTTTGATCTGTTAATTACCAAAAATTAAATTATTTTCTGGAACAATTTTAAGTGTCCTGTATTTTCACTTCTCTTTTATTTTTCACTGCCTGTTTGGCTGCTGTGAGCTAATGCTTGATGCACTGTCTGTATATTTCCTATTGTTTCTGGTTTGCCATAGCACATCTCATTTTTGTCGGGCAACATAGCTCCTTTACAGCGTCCATTCTGCATTTTTTTCTGTTTGTTTTTTTTTCTTATTTTGCTGCATAAATCAGAAGTCGACTTAGTCCCCCATGTGTTTCATGACCTGTTGTGTTTGGGCTGTTTTGTTTTGTAACAACAGCTCTGAGAATGTGGCGGGTGGTCCACAAGTTGCATATGCCCTGGGCACCTTGCCATGTAGGCAGCTCAACCATCTATTTCCTGATATTTCTCCCTTCCCAGATGCTATGGTGGGCACTGCCATGTTGTCTTGAGTAAGGGACCTATTGCTGTTGGTGAGGGATTTACCTCCTTCCCTGAAGACTGTGGCAAGGAAACTAGAAATTGCCTGAGCTATGGAGCAGGTACTTGTTTGTTTATTTGTTCGCAGCAGAGTAGGCCACATCAGTGCAGGTGACAGATAGAAAGAGCTGCCATGATGAGATGATAGTGTGTATTTGCCAGTTACCAGTTTGATCAGGGGCACGTCTGCAGCATTCTGAGCATGTGTGTATAGGGTAGGGGGAACTTCCTTTGCTTGGGTTCTCATTGCACATGGAGGCACTCTAGCTAGTAAATCTTCCTCGCTTCTCTTGAATCCTCTGTCTTCTGTCTTTAGGGTGATTGAGAATCCTGAGAGAAGAGCTGGGAAGACAAGATCCCACCCCTCTCTCTTCTCTTTGGGTTATTCACTTTATAATTCATCAAGTTATCCAAAGGCAACCTCAGTTTTTTTGGCCAACACAGGCAGCATTAGAATTCCCTCTGGACCAAAACTCTGAGCCTCATCCTCCAGTATGCACTAGACTAAAATGGAGAGTGATTTTTTTTCTTTAAGTCCACTTACCTGAGTCTGTCCTCTATCTCCTTCTCTGTTCTAAAATAGGCCACTGAACATGAGGGGATAATTTCCTCAGTTCCTTGAAATATTAATACCATAGATGTTCAGTTGTTTCTACTCATAGAAAACAAAGACAAACATGTAGATCAGAAATGAAACCAAGTCATTCTCTCAGGTCTTTCTTGCCTTCAATCCCATTTCTTGAAAAGGAAATTCTAAATGTAATAGGTTAAAGAGCAAGTTTAGTGATTCTTCCAACATTGCTACAAATTAAAACTACCTCCCTGACTTCAGACTATAGCATGGCCCAATTGCTCTGTATCGCTGCAATCTATATTTTTAGGAACCTGGGTGGTCTTCCAGTACAATCATCTTAGTAAGCATGTAGCCATAATTTACGGGAAATACATTACAAACAGCTCTTAAAATTAGAGATGTCAGGAAACAAATATTTTGAATGATCAAGGGAAGTCATTTGGATTCACTGTGAGTGTGGTTAAATGTGGGAGATTTTTAAGGAAAAAGATCACAGGCAAGTGTTTGTTTTGCATGTGTTTGAGTTGATAAATCAGTTGTAAAAATGTGTGAAGTATTTATTGGGTAAATTATGTTACATATGCTTCAGTGAAAAGCAGATATTTGTTTTTGTATATTATTCTTCATTTCAAACCTTAGGGCATGTTCGAAAGGTACCCTCTGATTTGATAGAATGTTTTTCAAATTATAGAACTGCCTCAGTGCAAAGAGACAGTTGAAGTCCAGTAAAAAGCAAAATCCAGGTTTATGGGTGAAAGAAATCCTTGGTATTTGATGATAATCCCTGGAGGGCAGGCTGTTTAGAATCCTTAGTACTTCCTTGAGGCTCTCTTTAGCTGTAGTTTATTACACTCAGTATCTAGTCAGTGATCATGTATTAATCATGTATTAATTTTCTATACCTGGGACACAATATCTGAGGCCCACAACTTGGAAGAGGAAGGTATAATTTGGCTCATGGTTTCAGGGGCATCAGTCCATGGCTTGCAGACTCTAAGGCAGCAACATCATGGCAGAAGAGCATAGGGGAACAAAGAGGCTCAGTTCATGCAGCCAAGAAGCATGAGGGAGGGAACATTGCCAGAGGCAGAGGCAATTAATAGATAGAGCACCCAAGGCCCTTCCTCCAGGATCCACCCAGACACACCCAGAACTGTGCTTTATTTATCTTGAGTGGTTCACAAGCCAATCAGGTTGACTAAGTTTAGCTTTCCCACCACAGATCATATTAGGAAATTTACATATTCATATCCTGCAATGAAGAAAAGGCAGCCTGAAGTTGAAAAGACATAGGCTATTTTTTTTTTAATTCAGCTGGACTTCTTTCCATCTAATACTGGTTAGTTCTTTCCTATATAAAGCATAAGTGCTCTTTGTTATCTTGAACCATTATGCAAGATAGCCTTTGGCAAACTCTAGGAGACTGGTAGGTGTGTACTAATAAGAGTTCCCCTCCTCCATCCCTTAGCTGAAAACAGGGCGTAGGTCCATTTAAAGCAGTACCTATTGGAAGGAAGTAAACTAGTAGGCTTGGAACAAAAAAGAAAAAAAGCATTTAATTTGGAAGCAAATGGAGAGTCCTTTATTGAGAAAACAAATATTTGCAGAAATCCATGGACCACACCACAGTGTTTTACATCCAGTGCCAAAATCACCAACTATTTGGTGTTGAACTGTTGGATCATGTCTGTAACTGTGGGTGAAGTGCTAGGTGGCATTTTCTGTTCTCTTGACATGGGAATGGGGTCCATTCTTCTCATCATATTCCAACTTCAGAATTTCACAAATTGTGGGATCTAACTCAGTACTGATGAAAGCTGCAGTGTCACAACAGCCATGAGAGTGCCACCATTTCCCAGACCAGAGGACACAGGAAGGATGCCAGATAGTTTTTGGGGGTGTTCCCTCTGAGTTTCCTAGACAGAAGAGAGGCCATAGGAAGACTAGAGTGTATTCTAAGATCATGACAGTCCACGGCAGGGCCAGGGATGTAGGTATGGTGTGGAGGACAATATCTCTTCTTTCCAGGTTGCGTAAGCTTACAGTTTGTGGAGGTTTCAGTCCATAATCAGTTGGCTCCAGGGCAGGGTGGTAATAGCATAGGGGCAGTTGTTCATGGCAGTGGCAGGTGTCAAAGTTAACAAGAAAAAAAAAGGCAAAAAGGGGAGAAGCAGATCCTTGGTGGAAGGGAGCTGTGGTGGGTAGACTGCCAACATGCATTGACTGCCTGCATTTTGAGAGGTGAGAAACTTGGATTTGCCCTGACTAGGGGCTCAGCATCGGGCAGGTGAGGGCAGGTGAGATTAGAGTTGCGGACTTCCAGGGGACACTACAGTGTGTGCTCACTGCACATGTTGTTAAGACCAAAGAGACTGTCAGCTAGAGGATTTATCTCAGCTTCCAAAGAGCCTCTGTTGATCACAACCAATGCTATGACCCAGGCTTCTTTCATAGGGCAGGGATGACCACATCTTTCCAAGAACTCGATTGGAAGAAACCATCCTCAACAACAAAAGTCTTTATGTCCTTCCCTGTCATTTTACAAATCCCAGACACAGAAGAAAGATGGAGGTTGCAGGAGTGGAGGCCTTGCTCCACCTACTGTATGCCAGAGAGAGGAGGACAGAGTTAAGATGATAATGACTCTTAATAGTCACAAGTGTGCGGATTAACTAAAGGTCAAGTTGTAGTACCCAGCTGACTTGAATCAGCATGATGTTGAGTGTGTTATGGTTTGAATCTGGATGTCCTCCAAAGCCTCATGCAGTCATGGAGGTGGGCTTCTAGAGTTTGAGAATGACTCATGGTCTAATGCTGGGATTGTGGGTGTGGCCTACATACATTATAAGGGACAGAAAGAGCCTTTTCTCTGTGCTTCTCCCCTTTTTGCCCTTTTTTTTCTTGTCACCTTTGATACCTGCCACTGCCATGAATGACTGCCCCTATGCTATTACCACCCTGCCTTGGAGCCGACTGATTATGGACTGAAACCTCCACAAACTGTAAGCTGAATAAACCTTTCCTTCCTTCATTTTGGGTGTTGGGTAATTTGTCCCAGCAATAAGAGAAAAGTAACCAACATGGTGTGGAAGGCCCACCTGGGGAGTGTTGCTAGTAGCATAAAAGGAGAGCTAGAGGGGAGAATGGTATGCTGGTGATGTTCCTGGAGAAGCTTATGAGATTGGTTTTCCTTATAAAACTCAAATGTTCTCATTGTTGGAGGAGCTCAGGTTCTTGCTATCTCTGAGAATGGCTGTGGTTCTCTTTTGCAGAGCTCTGGTCCTTACCTTGAGCATCACCTCCTGGGTCCAGTGCAAATCCCTCAGCTCGCTGGCACAGATCCTTCATCCCACTGGCATAGACTTTCTAGCTTCCACCATTGACCTTTGGGCTTCCTGGTGCAGATACTTGATACAGATTCACATGAGACATTGTCATAGACTCCAGGCCTCCAACTGGACTTGTGCAGGACATTGTCATCCACTCTGGGTCTTCAGCGGGACTAGTACAGGACATTGCTGTGGGATACAGGTCCTCAGTTGCGTTCTTTGGGTCTCTAGTGCATGGGCAGATTTCTCGCTGTCCTCTCCATTTGGCTTTTTGGGTGAATATTATTAAATAACCCTGTGAATTATATGGCCTGTATTAAATCTTTTCCCTTACAAGCCCTGACTGCAACAAATCTTAAGTCCTACAACTAAGAGAACAGTGCTTTCATAACCAAAGTCACTGCAAATTTAGTAAGTTGGACTAAGCTATCATTAAGGAAACGAGCCACCCAGCAGGAAAGGGAAGCTTGACAAATCACAGCAGGTTGCCGTTATTGGAAAAAATAAAACCATTTGCTATTTATACATCAACAAGTGGTGACTCCTCATGTAACCAGGGTGGATATTTCAAGTGCAGGAGAAACTGTGAAAACAGCTGACCTCCAACCGAGGGATTCTCAGGTCTAGCAAGCCTCATCCTAACCCATGTTATCAGTCACAGTGTAACCCATGTTGCAGGTGAACGGATCCAACTTCTTGCTGGGTGTTCTCTGTGCAAGGAAGCTGCTCCTCTCCTTCCCCAGGAGGATGACGTCCACAGGGCTGGCTCTGCACCTCTCTGTGCCTGTTGTGTTATTCTCAATGGGTCATTCAGCTAAGCAGAACTAAGCCAAAGGGATGTGAGGATAAAATGTGAAATACAACTGTTATTTCAGTGCCAGCTATGAGAAAAAACTAGAGGTGAAGATAAATAAATCGCTGTTGGGTTAGAGTATGTGAGAAAGTAGAAAGAAAGAAAGAAAGAAAGAAAGAAAGAAAGAAAGAAAGAAAGAAAGAAAGAAAGAAGAAGAGAAGAGAAGAGAAGAGAAGAGAAGAGAAGAGAAGAGAAGAGAAGAGAAGAGAAGAGAAGAGGAAAGAAAAGAGAAAGAAATGGTTAAGCAGAGTCACAATCTGTCGTGGGCAAAGATGAGGTCACTCTAGAGGCCAGCAGGCCATCTGAGTTAGGCCACTCTGGGGCTTGAAGGAGGCAAAGGGAGTTTCTGTGTCTGGCTGACAGAGATTCGGTGAGCCAGGCAATCGCCTGAATACAGCTTTTTGTTGAACCTTTACCACCTTCGCGTCAAAATAGGCAGGATCCCACCACAGCATACATTGGAAGTGGAGGCAGCTCCAGTGGTGCAGATCTCTCTTCCACCATGAGAACCCAAGGCCACAACAGGCAGTGCTGGAACTCACAGTGATCTGGGCACCAGTACTGCTGGGGAGCCAAGTGGGGCATTTTGGACAGGTGGAGTGAAGATCACAAGCGGTTGCAGAGCTCAAGTGGCAGCTGTGTGAAGAGTCCACAGCATGCAGCCAGAAGCCTGAGCCCAAGAGCGGCCAGAGGCTTCATCTTTTATGCCGTGGGGAGTTTGACACAAACAACATATGCTAATCTTTTGGTGGTAACATGTGCTAAATCTCTGGTGGTAAAAAACAAAAAAACAAACAAAAAAAACACAAAATATTTTTCTTTATGGTAAAAATATACTTTTTAGGAAACATGTTTTTACAATTTTCTTGAAAGGGATCAGAGGATAAGATTTTTGGAATGCAGGCCATATAATTGTTACACTATCACAGATCATCATAACAGTGCATGGGTCACAAGTGAGCCTAGACTCAGAAGGTAAGTTTAGAACCAGACAGAAGCATACGGTGACTTCTGTCCTGCTCACATCATAGCCCCAAATTGGTTTGTAGTCAGTCTATTACAGTCCTGATGTTAAAATTTCCCCAGTTCTTTGAGTGGTACATGAATTCACAAAGGGTATCCCACACATTTTGTCTCATGTGTGAGTTTGATGTGGCCTGAGACCAGAAGGAGCCCTAGAAACATGTTTAAAGTTAATACCACTTCTTAACAATTTTTTGCTTTAATTGCTTTTTAGACCTATTATGATTAACCATTACATTTAGAACTGTTTTGGGTTTGCAAAGTGATGGTGAGGACAGCACAGAAGGTTCCCCTGGGGCCCACACACTTTTCCCCCTTGTTATTAACACCCTACATCCGTATGGTGCATGTGTTGTGATTGATGAACCAGTGTTGATGCGTTATTCATAAATTTGCCTGTAGTTTATTCAGAGTTCCTTCATTTTTCCCAGTGTAGTTTCTTGCTTCCAGGATCCCGCCCGGGATTTCACATTACATTTAATGAATGTGTCTGTCTCGGTTCCTCCTGGCTCTGGCAGTCTCAGAGACTGTGAAATTTCTTAGTCCTCAAAAGTGAGTCCTATAAAAATTCTCCTGTAAAAGTAGTGAACAAAAATGCAATTCTAGGGATCTGGGCTTTCTGATGACTGTGACAGTTTCCGGGAGGACTGGTCAGATGTCTGTAGAGTCTCCAGCCACTGGGATTCTGCTGATATTTTTCTCATAATTAGTCTGTAATGAGTTTCGGGAAGAAATCTACAAAGTGTGTCTTTGACATCACATCACTTTATGGGTAGCCACTGTCAGCCAGATTTCTCTGTATAGATGTCCACAACATCACCTGGTAGGGGTGCAGATGTGAATCACCTGGAGTACTTCACACTCCAGGGTTTAGAAATGTTGATTAGAAAATGAAAAAATATGGATCGCAGGCACAAGCACTGCAAGACAAGACGTGGCACACAATAAACCGTTATGATGTTGTGGTTTGTCCCCGTGACAGACCGATAGATTACGAAGTTACATAATCATTTTTTAAAAGGAAAGAAAGAGACTTTAATTTGCATTTGAAAATCTTATTCTGGGACCATCGGAGTGCCCAAGATGTTGTTTATGGACTTAGCCAGAGCAAATCAGTCAGTCAGAGTCACCGGGAGAGTTCAGGAAGCCCTGGCGTGCGAACAACCGTGCATTGGCAGAGCCTGAGGTTCCTGGAGTTCTATTTTTGTTCACTACTTTTACAGGAGAATTCTTATAGGTCTCACATTTGAAGACTAAACATGAAAATGTGGATTTAGATCATTTGCCATGGGTGTTAGGTTTTTCCTTGGCATGGCAGAGAAGCAAGGGCAGAAAAAGAAAAAAGGAAAAAGGCTTTTATTGTGGGCACATGGGCTGCAGCAGAGTGCGAGGTCCCTGGGAGGCAGACAAGCAGTGGGCTTTTATTAGGTTTCACAGGGAGTGGAGTTTGAAGGGGCGGGGAGAATGATGTAATGACAGCTGACTCGTGCTTGAAAAGCAGGAAGTTCAATTTCGGCTTGGAAGAAGAACCCGAAGTTAGTATTGAAGGACGTGCTATGTCCTCAAGGTCCAGCGCCACGGTGGGCAGGCACCAAGCTGAGCCTGGCAGTGCTCCACGGGGCGAAACCCATCAATGGGAGGAGGCCTCCTGTTTTGCCTGCCGTGCACCTAGTTCACCTTGCCCAGTCACAAACCCGAGTACTCATTAGAAGCACCTTTCTAACTCCCAATTTCAAATAAGATTCAGCAAAGGGAATTTGATCTCAATCTACTGTGTCTTCCTGGTCTTAGAACATCATCCAACCAAACTGAGAGAAAATTGACTTCCTTCACTAGAGTTAAGCATATGAATGGGAAATATGGATACAAACATTGCATTTTCGGAGTCTCCAAAAATCCATTCCTTGTATCAAATATTCCCATTTTGCAAATGAGAAGGTGACTAATAATCAGCATGGGTACCTTAGCAACTAATGTTCAGACTCAAACCACATTATTTTGTTTTCTATCAACAAATAAACTAACATGCACTGGAAATATTGCCCATTAAAATATTGTGTATTGTTAAATAACAAATGAAGCAACAATATTAAAGTTTAGTAGTGATTTTTTTAAACTACTAGTTGAATTTCCTTCTCTTCAATGTTATTTGATAGCCACTTTAAATCCTACAGATTAATGTACTTTCTCTTCTTGTTGACAATATGTTCAATATTTTATCTCCAACAAAATGTTCAGAATGGTGAGTGCTGATTTTAAGAGTTTCTACAGGTCAACCTACTGCTCATGATTTTCCTTTAAAACTTATTTGTATGAATTTGTATGTTTACTGATGCTGTTCTTGTGAAGTCCTGTGATAAGTTTCCGTAAAGCAAAATGAAGTTTGCAGAGTTCCACACCAAAACAGCTTCAAAGTCACTTGCATTTGTGATCATTAACAGGATTTGACTATTTTCAGGAATATTATTAGGAATCTGAACAGTTTGTAATCTTTCACAAATTAAGGAAGATAAACACCTGAATTTTACTGCTTCAGGAAATCATTGCAGTCATATAGGTTTAGGAACATGTTGAAATTTGTATGCTCTTTTTTTTTTCCTTACCTATTTGTAAAATGCTAAGTAAATGCTAGGAGATTATTGAGAGGAAGTGAGGGTGTGCAGTGGCCTCTGCTTTGTGGCTGATTGCCTAGCTGTCAGGGACTGTACCGTCCAGAAGGCTTCCTGTGTGCTCTGCCAGTTCCGGACAGGCTGACCTCTCTGGGCCACTTCATACTCTGCTGTCTGAAGAGCGAATACATTTCTCTTAAGTAGTCCACAGCACAGTTTATTTCCAGTTTGATAATCATAGCAAATTGGAGTTAGGATGAATCATTGTGAGAATTTCTATTGGAGGTAGCAGTGAATTCAGACGACATGTATTTTGCCTCCATGGGCTAAATTCAATCACAGTGTTTTCAAATTCTGCTCCAGCTGGCCAGTTGGCTCTTTAAAGCAGTTCTTCACTTTCTGAGGCTCTCATAGTTCTGGAACAATATTGAATATGCCATGAGACTTCTGAGAAAATTTGACAAAGGCGTAGGCACTCAGTTTTTCAGACACAATTTAAGACAAATATCCAAAGTCCTCCGTAAGTTCTACCATGAACCACATGTGTGGAATTCCTGCCTGTTGAAGGCCTGCCTGGGCTGCGTCTCGAGTCCCTGTTTAAAAAACCAAAGCCCAACAAAGACCCCAAAGTGTCAGGGGACACAGCGCTGTCAGAGTATTAGAGCAGGTGGCTGGGTCACAGGGGCAGCCTGCGAAGGTGGCCTGAGCCCATTTCGCGAATCCCCAGGACCCCCTTGAGCTCCTCAGGTAGTTGCGCAGGTGCCCAAATTTCAGGCTTCCCGGGAGCTATGGGTCGTTTCTCTTCTCACCCGCTTAGTGTGAAGCTCAGCCCACCTGCACACTTTCTTCTTTCTGTGGCTGGCGCAACCTTCATGAGTCACCAAGGTTTGCACCTCAGTCCTTCCAGCTACCAGGATTGAGCGTTTTCAGTTTGCCTGGAGCTGGCTTACAATAATACGACTCCCGAGACTGACCAGTAAAGTGGAATGCCTAAAACAAAACAAAACTAAACTAAACTAAACCAAAGTCATCCCCGGATCCTGGATATTCATTCAGCGCTCTCTCCTTGCAGCCTGTGCTGTGCACAAAGCTGTACTCTACCCTGGGCTCCTAGAGAGCATCTTTCAAACAGAGCAGGATGGGTAGAAACAACTGCTGGAGCCTGGGTGTCAGGGCTCCTCTGCCAGGGAGGGCTGCGCTCTGGACAGAACCGGGTCTCTGGTATAGACCGCTGTTCTTTTAACCTGTTCTTTGGATACACCGCAGCAGAATGAGCTGTGTTTCCATCTTTCAGATGTTTTGAGACAGGGTCTCTACGTAGTCCAGGCTGCCCTTGAACTCACTTTGTAGCCCAGGCTGGCCTTCAGCTCACAGCAGTCCTGACCCTCTTGCTTCAGCCTCCCGAGGGCTTGGTTGGTAGGTATGAGCAGCCACGCCAAGCTTGACAGCTTTGTTGAAGTCTCAGTCAACAGTTATAATCAGCTGGTATCTGTCTGAAGGAGGGGGCTTCCAGATGATTCCAGCCCCCCCAAATTCAAGGCCCACGGTACAGTGATTCTTTCCCACTGATGTGGAGTAATTTACTATGCAGCAGCAGTGACAGGCAGTACCCTGGGGCGCTAGAGCAGACACTGGGGCACTGGCTCTGGGTCACATTTTATTTCATTTTGTGCAGGGAGTGAGCCCAGGGCCTTGGGCATGCTAAGCAGAGTGTCAGCCCCGAGCCCTGCTGTTCGCCCCAACCCTCTTCCACAGTGATTAACAGACAGGGCTGCCCTGTGGGCTTGCATTCCTGGTTTAATGCTAAGGTGAGCATTAGGGTAACTGGGGGGATGAGCGATCTGTACTTTCCTCTGAAGACCACTGTGAAGGAAGTCAGGGTGGCCGGGACGGGGCTCCATGGGGAGCACTTGCCTAGCGCCTGGCCCTGGGTTCCAGCCTCAGCACTGCAAAGGGAAAAAAGTTCTGACATTAATGCAAGAGGGAGAATCCCCAGCTCTTCCAAGGAAGGTACTTGTCATTACAGTGTGCATTTTGTGGTGGGTGCGGTGAGGCACATCTGTCATCCCAGCACTCGGGAGGCAGGAGGGCCATTGTGAGTTTGAGCCAGCCTGGGCTACAAAGTGAGCTCAAGCCCAACCTGAGCTACACAGTACTGAGACCCTGTTGCAGAACAAAACAAAATAAGATTATATACTTTCCATATTGTGAGTCAGCTTCATTTTCTGTAAATTCCCAGGGATTTTATGTGTTGCTCATAACCCTGAAGATCCCATTCCTAGCAGCACCTTTCTGCCCTAGGTGGTCTTGCTGTTTCCCTGCCTGACTTTCACTGCCTGGTCTTTACCTGGGATCTGGGCCCACTTACTCAGAGCAGCTGTCCTGGGACCGGCACAGCGACTTCCTGCATTCAGGTGGGAGAGGGGTCAGCTGCAGACTAAGGTTAGGCGCGCGTCTGCCTCCGGCTTTGTCCTTTCCCTGAGAAGCAGGACTGGACTCGGGGCTCTCAAGGCTGTTTGCTTTTAAAGTATTTTATTTTCACATGATTTCCATAATTCAGTCAGCATGTCATATCCTTTGCAAGTACAGCTCTGATGGGGCTTGGTGTCTCGTGCCTGTCATCCCAGCATTCAGGAGACTGAGACAGGAGGATCTATCTGGCTGCATTAGTGAGTTCCACAGTGAGTTCAAGGCCAGCCTGGAGTACGTGGTGAAACTTTGTCTCAAAAATGAAAAATAAAAGAATATGTGTCTGGAGCCAGACTACTTGGTTCTGGTGCAGTTATAAGCAAAAAACAAAACAAAACAAAAACAACAACAAAAAAGAATTGCTGCCTAAGTTTTTATGTTTGTTATTTTAAATCCCAACACCAGAAAACCTGAGACAAAGAGATACTCCAGATTATTTGATGCTCTGCCAGCATGAAATCGAGGGTTGTAATTTTGTCTAAAAATGGTAAAACAAAGGATTAAGTAATTATTTGTATATTTCTAGAGAAGCAAAGAGAGATAAATTAAGAAGTCCAAGATTTAATCAAAATTAAATCTCCAGGTTTCTAAATAGCAAAATCACTGCAAAATGTGATATATATATATATATGAAAAATTTTTAAAAAACATGGTTCATGGTAGTTAGAAAGCTAATCTCTCTCCTAGAAAAGCAGTAGTCTTGTAAGAAAACAACTGTGCATAATTGGAAAAATGGGCAAAGATCTTTGATGTACAGATTGTAAAATAAGAAATAGAAATGACCAAGAAGGATGAAAATGGTCATGTTCCCTAGTGATTAAAGCCGGGCGGGCGGTGTAGCTGCCTCTCAGAGAGGAAGCTGATGTGGAAGCAGCACCTTCTGACTGTCTGGGAGCTCACAGTCCAACAGCCCATCCTGTGTGGAGTTTCCTGTTTCAGAGCCCTAAAGCAGGACAGGCTTTGGGGTGATTATCCCACCCCTAAGGATCTGTCCTAGGTAAATGGATATGTAAACAAAGGCTTCCATTGCGCTATCAGTTCATAGTGGGAAATGGAGATATTTTAAATATTCAGAAGAGTAAATCAGGTGGATAAATTAGAAGGTCTGAGATAATTAGAGACTATGGAGTCATTAAAATGACTCCCTGAATAAGTACCTGCTTCAGACCACAGTGCACATCTGAGGAGTCCCCTAGATATTCAGAAACGCTCAATGAAATTGAAAATGTGTTCACTATGTTAAGCAGTCATTCTCATTCTGCGTGTGCAGCACATGAGAAACTAAATGTGAGTCTTCAATAGCACTTCCTGGTTCTTGTATCTTGTAGTTATGCTTATTTCATGTGAAATTAGTTCAGAATTGAGGATTCACATTATGGTTAGAATGATCAGCAGGGACTGGTGGCACAGGCTTGGACTCCCAACACTCTGGGAGGCTGAGGCAGGAGGGTTACAAGTTTGTACCTTACCTGAACAACTTAGAAGCAGTAAGAACATGTCTCAAAATACAGTTTTTGAAAGGCTGGGGGATAGATCTTAGTGTGATGGCTTTGGGTTCAATCCCCAGTACTGGCAAAATAATAGACAAACAGATTGCAATAGTAAATGGCTGTCAGATTCCATGAATATCATTTCGGTATTTTAAACATAGTGTGGTTCCAGGCTTCTTCTGTCTCTCCTAAACTGTGATGCTAGGCAGGTCTGCTGGCCTCCAAGGAGTCTCTGTCTCTCCATGTAACTGAGAGTTTCCTCTCCAAAGACTTTCCCAACCTGAAAAGATTATGCTTTCCCTAACAGCTTAACCCAAGGTATGAACAGTTCACAGACCCTGACATACATTCTTTTAAACTTACTTATTTTGAATTTTACAATTTCCTCCAGAATTTTAGCAGCATATAGTCCCTGAAATACACAGAGAGTCATTAAACCTGGAATTAGGCTGCCAACGTATTTTCAAATCGAATGTTTAATTTCATAATTGGAAAATGATACAGCTGCCTGGAGAAAAATCAGTGGGGTTGGAAAACAAATTATGTGTCGACAGTGTTGGTACAGAAAGATTATACATATTTATGAATGGCCAAATCATCTTATTACTGGGATTTGAAAATATAATTATTAATCATTTATAATGTAATGATTTGAATTGAATGCCTTATCCTGGGGCATATATTTCATATGTGTGTAAATTTGTACATTTATAATGCTGACAGTACAGTGTGTCTAGCTACCATCTCATTTGATCTTTAAACCTTCATTACTATAATTCAGATGCTAGTGAATTAGGTGTCTGCTCCAGTGCTATAGCAGATGAATGCTATGCAAAATGATTAGTAAAATAAATTGCCATGTTTAAGCTCTAGAAGAATGCCATACTTATGGTATTTTAATATGTCTGTATTATATACACTTAAGTATATTATGGAAATTGTGGGAAAAACCATATTCAGTGAAGTTCCTCCAAGAATGCAGTTGTTAAGATCATAAATGTGAAATTATTGTCTTCTATTGCTGTGCTGTTCTTGGAGTTAATTACAAACACAAGCATGTCACATCCATGCCATTTGTTATCCATGGTGATGTGGTCAGGTACCCAGCATTGTCAGCTTTCAGAGAGGCCCTGGGGACCAGAGCAGAGCACCCCGTAGAGATACTAGTCACGTAGATCTCCCTCAGGTCTGCTGCAGGATTTCATGAAAGGGACCTTGCAGGTGGTCCCCAGAAGTGACCCAGTCCTGAAGGAGTTCCAGAACGTGTACACCAGATTTTCTGAGCATGCTGCCTAGAGTTGTGCATTATTAACAAGGTCACCAGGATGGTGTGATGCCACTGAAGGGACAGACATCTATGGTATAGTATAAATAAGTCAAGAAATGAGCAGCGTCTCTCCTCTAAGAGGCGCTGACGTTAGCGTGTCCACGGAGGAGGCCGTCTCTCCTGCGGCCACCCGAGTCTAGACAGAACCACCCCTGGCCGTGTTCCCCCACTGGGTTCCCCGGATGTGTGGGGGTCTGGAAGAAAGCTGACTCCTAAAGACAGTGGGGACTACTGGGTTTCTAGGGAAAGCCTCCCTTCTGTTTGGAAAATGTAATTAAAGAAACAATCACCTGAGGTCTTCAGAGATATGGCTGAAATTGATGTAAACCAGGAGTGGCTTAGCCTGACGAAACACCCATGTGGCGATCTGAGCAAGCAGCGCCCTGCATGTGTAAATGCCCAAGATCACTGGGGTTTTTAGGGAGGCTGCCCGGCCTCGTGGACACCCTCCACTGCCTACGGTGTAATGTAAATGTCTGTAATGCAACGTGGTGGTCATCAGAAAGGCAAAGAGCTAATGCAGAGGCCCCAGAAAGCCTGATTTGTTTAATTTTAGGAAGCCTCCTGAAAGAGCTTCCTGGGAAAAAATTAGGTATTAGAAGGTATTAGACATGTCAGCCCCATTGTGAGATATTAATAGAAATAAAAGAGTCTGTCATTTTAACCCAGAATTTTTATATTGTAGTTCAGTATTTAGTGAAACATTTTCAGAAAATTATGTTAGTGGACAAATAACTGTGGGGTATTCTGAGTAGTAATATTTCTTTAATATTATTTAGTCATAATAATTTAATATATTAATAACATTTGTTATTATATTTATCATTATAATTATATAATTTATAATTATTATTCAACAATATTAATGTTTGCTTATTACTTGACTTATATATGTATTAGTATATTAATAATAATAGTATGCATATATATTAGTATATTAATAATGGTAATAATAATAATTTTTCTTTATACTGAATTTGCCAAATCCTATTCAAGGAATGTAGGATGAAGTACCAGGGGCACAGCAAGGAAGGACTCGGCAACAGACCTCCCAGTGCTCTGTAGTGGGCGTTTGCCAAATAATAAGCTGACCTTGTGCTGCTATGGCCACACCTTCAGAGGTGTCAGCTGAAAGCAAGAATTGTACCTTTTTTCCATCTGCTTTAATGTGTGCCCTCTGTGGTTCCTGTCAGTGAAACTTAAAGACAGGCTAGAAAGAGATTGGAAATTTACTAAAAGACAGTAAGATAGAAAGCAGGCTCCTCGGAGGGGATATAAGTCCCATCTGTACTAATTTGTAGATCATCTCGGGGGTGTAACAGTCTTCTTCACTTTTCTATCACTGGGACAAAATACTCAGTGCCCACAGTTTAAAGGAGGAGAGTTTTATTATGGCTCATGGTTTTAGTCCATGGTTGGCTGGGTCTAAGGCAGACATGGCAAGGCGGAAGTGCGTGGCGGAGGAGAAGGGTGGCAGCCAGGAAGCAGAGAGGGAAGGCGGGAGACAGAAACAAGAATACATTCTTCCAGGACCTGCCCCAGTGATCTCCATCCAACCACACCCTGCCTTCTAATGGCAGGTATAGCTGGACAGATCTGCGGATGAGCACAGTCCCTGCATGATCAGTCACCTCCCCCACCCATGAGAATTTGGGGAGAAATTTTAGAACTCACCCATTGGAGCGCGTACACTCAGTGGTCTTATTTCTTAGAGGCAATGACGCTCATCAAGCATGAGTCCTACTTTTCTGGAAGTAGAATTGGTGAAGTTCCTTGAGTGCTAGTGAACAGATGGACACAGACCTGTACCCACCCACGACCTCACAGCTGTCATCATGGGTTGTAATTAGTGTAACAATGTAGAGCCAGTGTTTTTGCTGACTCAAAGCAGTATTGAAGGAGCAATGGTACTCAGGCCACCATAAGCAGCCTTGGAATTTGTGTTGTACGTTGTACACTGCACACCTCTAGCTGTTGGTGGGTTCTGTGCTCCTGAGATGTGTTATAGGAGCTTGCTGTGGTGCTGATTCTGTTCAGCAGGTGTGGGAAGAAGTGAGATTCATAATTTTCTGTGAGTTCCTGGGCAGTAGAGCACCTTGCTGGAGTCCTGGCCATGATGAACAATGAGGCTCCAGATGGTGCTGTGAGCCCTGGGAGTTGTGTGGTGGGGTACACAGACTTCCAGCCGCAGCTGCGTGCTATCGGGGTGAGCCAGTTTCCGCTTTCCCTACAGAATGTGAGTATTGCTGTGGGTGCTTCTAACTGACAAGCATAGCCATCAATTACATAAAGTACAGGGCAGGTTTGAGATTTTTGTGTTTATCAAGGAGAGGAAAAGAGAAACAGAGTTCTGAACGTACTAGTCCGGTGTGTGTGTGTGTGTAATACTGTATTTTTATGGCTGATAACTGAGCACACGCTGGCTAACTCTGTAAAGAAAAGAGGTTGTTTTGCCTCATGGTTGTGATTTCTCAGGTAGAGATGCCACCCCTGGCAGTGGCCTCACTGGCAGCGCCCCAAAATATTGGGGCACTGTGAAGCCAGCAAGAAGAAGTGTGCGTGTTTGTCTCTTCTGTTCTCCCTCCCTCTCTTTAGAAAGCTGCTCTTCCCCAGTGACCTTCTCTGTCCTCATATCTCTACACCCCTAACTAAGTGCCATAGTCAGATTGAATTTCCATCTTCTCAGTTCCCCCCAAAGAAGTTTCTATTTGAAAACATGAAACTCTCTAAACAAGTCCAAACAGTGGTATGGTGGCAACCATGGTTCACAAACTTCATTTGTTCTACCGTTCTGCAAAAGGCTCTGTTTGTGTCCATGTAACAAAGGTGGCCTCGGCTGTGTTGGTCACCCGATGCGGAGTTTGCAAACAAAAATGAAACCTTGCCAAATGCTTCTGTTTGTGAAGCAAATTGTTTGCAAACAAAAGTGTTCATGAAGCGTGGTGCTTCTATAGTGGGATAGGATGCAAAGGCATCCCTCTGGGACTCGTGGAGGGCTTAGCCGTATCCTGGGGGAACTGGTGGTGGTCAAGTTACCCAGGCCACTCATTCGCAGCACCAAAGGTCTCTGAGCCACCAACACTGATGCCACTAGCACTTGCATTATTGTTCTCTTGAATATTTTCTGCTTCATTTTGTCATGTAATCTGTATTCATGTCAGCCAAGGAGACATTGGGCTTACAGATAGAGGCAGATAATCAATGTAAATTATTTGGGAAAATAAAAAATTGTGGAAAAGTTGAGTCTTCCATATAGGAGTGAAATAGTTTAAATACCTGGTGTGTTGAGTATTACAGTGCAAAAATCATGCTATGCCTTTTACCGAAACCCAGGACTTTCTGATTTTTTTTTTTTTTTTGTACCGAGGATTGAACTCACGACTCACGACTTAGGCACTTATGCTGCTGAACTAAATCCCCAGCCCTTTTTTGTCTTTTTGAGACAGGATCTCACTATATAGTTCTGGCTGGCTGAGCTCACTTTGTAGCCCAGGCTAGTCTCTAACTCAAAATGATCCTCCTGCCTCAGCCTTCAGAGTGCTAGAATTATAGGCATGTACCACTATGCCAGACTCTTCTGTTTTTATCCTGACTACAATTATTGAGAAATAATGCAGCCAGGCATGGTGGTACACATCTGTACCTCCAGAACTCTAGAAGGCTGAGGTAAGAAGAAGATAAGTTCCCGTTTAGCCTGGACAATGTAGACAACCTGTAACACCCTGACTTAAAATAAAAAATATAGCTAAGTGCGAGGTCTCGGGGTTCAATCCCTGACACTCCCCCCAAAAAAGCAATAATACAAACTTCAGTGTTGATAATATGATGACATTTTTAAACTTTATGTTCTTTTAATTGAAATATATTCAGAACACATTTTCATAAGTTATTATTAATGAGGCATTTGAATTGTGAACTGACCTTAACACAATTCAGGTCATCTTCAGAAAGCCCGTATCTGTTAAATGGGCTTCAGCAGATTGATTCCAGACATTTGTAGCCTTTTCCTTCTCCTTGTCTCCATGCCTGAGCCCACTGCATACACAAATGACTCTAAGACTTTGTAATTGGGCTAGGCTGTGAAATCTGTGTCACCGACCATCTTTGGCCTGTGCTGTAGGACGTCCTGGCTCAGTGTCACAGGTGTCTTTGGTGTATCATCACAGCCTAGCCACACTTGCCTCTCTACCACCACCCTCTTAATCCAAGTGCCCTGCCCAGGTCTAGAGACCTGCATGATCCTCTGACTTTGCTTCTCTGGCTTCATTGTCCTGGCCTTGTGCCATCGCAGTACCTCAGTCAGCAGCTACGTGAGCCCTTGCTGCGTGAGTAAGGTGAAGGGTGAAAGGATGGGAGGTGCCCTGCCTAATGAGCTATTTAGTGGCTCCCATATTGGGATGGCTGTTAGTATTCATAGTACCCCTTGGCCAGTAGAATCTTGATAAATTGCAGTCTGAGTTGGTGCCAGTTGGATAAAAGTCCTTCCTCTTTATCTGGATACTTTTTCTTGTTATGAGCTTAATCTTGTGTTAATTAAGTCTGCCGTATTGGCTATTAGATCACAAGCCCTTCTCTCAGAAAGTGTGGTTTTTAATGGCGTGGTTAGGGTCTTTGGTCACAAATGAAAGAAGCTATAGAATCCCTTTATGAAGAAAAGAAAAGGCATTTGTTGGGATGATGAGATACTGGTAAGAGAAGTTTTGCCCAAAAACCAGGGTTGAAGGATGGCAGGACCCAGGAGGATTCTAGGGATATAAACAGTAGGGCCTAACTGAATGCAGTTTAGGGTGTCGCCCTGGCTAAATCAAACTGAGCTGTTTTCTCTCCCTGTGTTGCTTTCCCAGAGTTAAGTTTTGAAGAGGAGCTCACTGGATTAGACCACAGTTGACCGGGGCAGGAGGGAGTATTACTTCTTACAGCTGTCACAAACTTGGTGGCTTTGGACAACACATGTTTATTGTTTATACCCTTCAAGCCCAGGAGTCTGGAATAGCTGTGCACTCGGCTACAGTTAGGAAGTCCGGTTCACTTCTGGGGGTCCCACAGGAGAGTCCATTTCCTTGTCATTTTCAGGTGCCTGCATTCCTTGACTCCCAGTTCCCTGCCACCTCCAAGCCAGCGTTGGGTCATCCCAGGGTCTTCTGCTGCTGTCATGTCTCCTCCTCTGATCCCCTCCGCCGCCCTCACTTCCGCTTATAAAGACCCTTGTGATCACATCAGGCCCCCACCCTTGTAATCCAGCACAAACTCGCTGTCAGCTACTTAAAAACCTTACTTCCCTCTGCACAGGCTCTGCCTTGCCATTTAACATATTAGCGTGTTCTGTGTATTGGAGTGTGGATATTTCCGGGTGGGTGTAGGTCTGTTTCCCACAGCTCAGGACGTTTAATTAGGAACCTCTCCATGCCTTGCAAACACAAGAAGGGTAAGTCCATCTGACAACATCACGTTCATTTAACAAAAACAAGAGGAGACGATTGCTCAGATAAATCTAGATTCCTCCTGCGCACACCACGGCTTCCTTGTCAAATCTAAGCACTAAAGAAAGCATTCTAGAGCATTTCGAGGTAGGCCATTTCTCCATAATCCTTCTTCGCTTACCTTGGAATCTGTTGTGATAGTCATCAGCCAAGTCTGGCAGGTTGTTAAAGCGAAGTCAGTGTTTCTTCTCCAAGTCTCCCTTGTTTGTTGAACCACAGGCAGGCTGCACATTAATAAACCAATACTAATAAACCAATAGACCAATAAACCAACAACTGGTATGGACCAGCTGAGCACACCACAATAAACTAACCTAAGGATTTTTAATCATTTATGTCTTTTCACAGGTTTATGTTAACTGGGCAGAAAATATAATAACTCTGAGTAAGAATATATTTGTTGGATTTTCTTTCTTTCTTTCTTTCTTTCTCTCTCTCTCTCTCTCTCTCTCTCTCTCTCTCTTTTTTGATTTCACTAATAGTGGAAACAAATTCCAAATCATAGATTTAGAACAGATGTCTGGTCAAGAGTTACCTTCTTTTGTAAACTGTGACGGAAAATTCAAACCCATCCAAAAGCAGGGGCAAACCACAAAGCAGAAGGAAATGTGTGGTTGTGACTGGTCCATGCAAAAGGTCTGTGTCCTACATGGAGCTGCCCCAGAGCGTCCCCAAGACGGCTAGGCTTGTACAGTAACTGAAGGAGGCCTGGATTAAACTCACGAGGTCATTGGAAAGTATGTGATTAAAAGCAAGCAAGGTAGAACTATGCTTGCATATCTGCCATTTGCAGATTGTTATGTACCTTTATTTCATCTTTCATGTCCTTTTTTTTTAATGAATTCTCTTTTTCTGGATCATTTAACCCTCTTGTATAAGCAAGTGTCCCTTAGTTTGTGCAGTGCTAAGTACTTTATTTGGGATCATTGTGCCAAACTGCAACTCTGGAAACTCTCTCTAGACATTACAGCATGTATCTAACAGCCAAGACTTAGGGTTCTGTTCTGTGCTCTGAAAGACGCAGGGCATGACCTTGAACGTATTACTCAATTCCTTTATGCCTCATTGTCTTCCCCCTTGTAAAATATCAGAGTCCCTGCTCTCCCCTGGGCTGCTCAAGGGCTGCTCCTGTCCTTCTGTACTTTTCGTTCTGTGCCAAGCAGAGACACAGAATGCCCCTCAGTATTTCAGGGGAACTCTAGAATTTAAACCCAGGAAAGCTGAAATTTCACTGAGTTATACCAACAAATACACTT
Organism: Hydrochoerus hydrochaeris; assembly: GCA_004027455.1. Lineage (NCBI taxonomy): Eukaryota > Metazoa > Chordata > Mammalia > Rodentia > Hydrochaeridae > Hydrochoerus > Hydrochoerus hydrochaeris. The sequence continues at coordinate 1,674 of PVLA01007591.1, read as the reverse complement.
TTAATATTTACGGGTGCATTTCATCTTTCATTTGAGAGACTCTAAGTGTCTTACAAGTCACAGACACAGGTGGATAACACAGTTTTTCCATGAACAGATTTTGCTATCACTTAATTTACATGCAATTCAGTCCCTTTATTTTTTCAATATACACAGTTTTGCAATCCCATTTTTCCAAATTTTCTAATTACCTTGATTAATGAACTCTGTTTAAATTTTCAATGAGAGATTTTCCTGGTGACCAACGTGAGCTTCGTATTTTTCAGTCCCTCTGTGTGGAAAATAGTGCATGGCAGAAATAATTGGTTTTAGGTCCTGACTGCGTTACTTAGCATCCTGATGAGGTCTCATGCAGCCAGGGCTGAATTTGCTGTTCTGAGATTATGTCCATCATCTGCCCTGCAGGTATTTGGTCCTGAGTGATTTTGTGGGAATTCTAACAACTTGCATGTAGCAGTTTGCTTGTGCAGGCTGCTGTACATTGCAGTGTAAAAATGTTCAATACTTAATGTTTCTGTCAGAACCTATAGCATGACTAAATCATGACTTCATTGTGACTTTCATTGTATATTCTTGAAAACAAAATTTACAAATTAATTTCAGACAACTGTCCATCTTCATGTTCTGTTCAGCTTCCTCCCTCTGTCAGTGGAATTTTAACCCTGCCTTCAAAGTTCAGAGATCTGCTGTACTTTTAAAAATAGCTAATTGGGAGACAGTTTTCCTCAATTGTGCAAATTATATGTGTAGCACACAGAAATTAGATAATGATTTCCCAATAAGATGATGTAGAGATAGGTTATTCTAAATTGAAATTCAGTCACTTGTACAATTTAAATTTAGCATCGTTTGCAGAGTAATTACACTCCACAAACTCAGCCTCTGCCTGGCTGTCTCACCTCCCTTGGATGCCGAAGGAGCTGGGTGAAACAAAAGAGCCTTCAAAACCCACTTCGTTCTTTGCTGGAATTATTAACATCACCAAGTACCAGTTGCCACTTGTTTCTTAATTAAGTTAATAACTAACTAACTGATCCAGGAAACAAATGATTCCATGCAAAACAAATGCTCATACAATGGAACAAAAGATAATGAAACCATCACATAGCAAACCAAGTTTCCACATGATCAGTCAGCTTGCTACCTAAACATTCTTTCAATCCTTTGTTCTTTTTTCATTTGGCAAATGTCTATGGAGTCTCTTTTTGGTAAAAACTCTTAACCAAGAAATTGCAACCAGTTTAAGAAGAGTCATTTAAAATAAGAAATCCCAAGCAACATAAATGATGTGTACATGTTTTACTGCCCTGACTGTAGTGGTGTTTACTCCTCCTGCGGGGCCTAAGCCATGTCTTGAAGTGCTGTCCGCTGACACAGCACCAGGGGTGGTCCTTGCCCCCTCGCCTTGCAGCCTGGTGTCCCCTCCCCAACCTGCTTCCTGCTTGGCAGTTGCTGTGGCTTTCATGTGAGTGGACAATCTCAGATACCTGCAGAGCATTTTAGGAAGCCTCCTTCTGGATGCTTATCATTTTCCTTTTGCCCTTATACTCATCTCACCTACAACTAATTTCACAGCATTTCTAATACCTTATCTTCTGGGAGCTTCAAATCAAAACAAAACACCCCTCTTATTTTCTTTTAGAAACTTCAGTAGCACACATTCATTACACAGAT